>MJUU01061638.1:23614-34938 GCA_002080025.1 Modiolus philippinarum | reverse complement strand
ATGCACGGGACCGGTATCCAAATTAGCATCCGTCGGTATCAATATTGAACAATAACAATGATAAACAATAATTGATCATCGCTGACGTCGCAACAAACGCTCCTGATATGTTAGTTCCACAACCGCTAGCTTTATTCATCAGAATATTTACGAGAAATGACAAAATTCAAGCAAAACTCGTGTTACTGTTCAAGGGAAACAGTAAACTTCCGGTTAATCAGTATGACTGAATACCGCAAATTTCTCATGAACAACACATCGCACCACAAGGAACCAATACTTAACGGAGAATATATTTATGATACAAAAGTTATAAGATGGAATAAAAGCACAGAAATAAATTCTATTTTATAAGATATCAATTACTGTTGAGAAGTGAGATGGATTACTAGTGTAGTACAGTTATAGCTTTTTAGAGTTAGGCCATGTAAAATTAATTATCTGGTTCTCAGATAATGACTTTCAAAAAAATGGTGAGGGAGGGAGGGTATTTAATTTATGTATTTATTTTGTATGCTCATCCATACTCCATCGTTAACTTCTCAGAATTTATGAATAAATATTAAAATATAGTAAAGTATATAAAAGTAAGAGAGAACAAAACCATAAGTAAAAAAAAATACTCCAAAGACAATGAAAAACACAAATAGCAAAGACATTACACAAGGACAATATATGTATAGTCCCTGCATCACATTAGTACCACACAGAAAAGAAAAATGTATATTGATCCACTTTGTATATTGATCATACCATAAATGGAGTATGCATCATGAATCTTGGGAGTCAAAGCAAACTGCAGTCATCAAAGACATGAAACAGGTAAAGAAAAGACAGATCCAATATACCTCACCAGGATATGTCACCTTAAAGAAACTCTTGGAGGAAATTGAATTAGACTCCCTTACAGACAAGGGAATAATTGAGGAACCTTGATTAGATCCTATGGGATCCTGTAAATAAGGTGTATTTTTGTATTATTTACTTGGTCACAAGTTGGTGACAGCAGTACAAGTGGAAGGGTTATAGTCAGATACACTGACCATTTAGATAGAGACAAATCTATCAAGGAAGTCACAAAAATAAATTCTTCCAATGAGCAAAATGATAGTGGGATAACCTTCCAGTGACTGCAGTGACAGATTCTTTATTTTCGAGTTCAGAACAAGATCTAGAGAGACCCTTCTCAGACTGGATTTCCAAACATTCTCGTGCATTAAAGGATCTCTGTTTTCTGGTATTTCAGGCAGACTCGCCATACTCCCTTTCTATAATTTCCTTTACGGTTGTTTAATCCGCCAAATTCACAATAAACGATGGGTTAACGCACGAAAACCCGTCAAAAGTGTCAGCGAAATCAACTTTCGTTTTGCTGTTGACAAAACCATTCGGAATATAAACCGGAAGTAACGATTTCTTCAAAGAAAACGATAAATCAAGAGAGCTTCGAATGAAATTTGAGTTGTCTCTCTTTGATCAATTCAAGTGAAAAAGCGGGAAAATTTGAATGCGCATTTTGTTACCGTTGTATTTATTTTTTTGGGACAATAAATACAGGCCAGCGGCCAGGTTTTTGCCCATGCGGCAGTATCTGAGAACCAGATAATTAATTTTACATGGCCTTATCTTTCTTTAAAATCTGTGTTTTTAAAATTGACAAATAATTATTATATTTTTGTTAACATTATTTTTATTTTCATACTTTATCTAGTTAAAAAGTATATATTTTCATTAATTAGAATAATTTATAGATACAATGGCCTTTGAATGCCTATTTTTGTTGGGCTATATGATGAATCCTAGACATATCGGTACCTGGACAATTCGGTACCGACTCGGACATTTCGGTACTCGGTACAAGACATTTCGGGACTTGTGTTGGACAATTCGGTACTAACAAAAAAATTAGATACCTGGACTGTGTTGCACAAACATCAATTAAAGTTAATTGACGTTTAAAATTTAAGTGTAAATTAATTTGGTTGAATTTGTTAGGAATTTAATTTACACTTAAAACTTAAACGTCAATTAACGTTAATTGACATTTGTGCAACCCAGTCCTGGTCACAGAAGTGGCCACTTTGAGTGATATCTTATATATTCGTGTGGAGAATCAGTTTGTTTTTTAATTCTATCTAGCTTTCATATANCAGAATGCTGATTTATAAGGGTTTCTTCGGTAAATGTGACAACCTGTCCGGTGTCACGTGACGTTGATTGAGTCAAAATTTTAAAGAAAGGAACCAAAGTCGGTAATTGGCAAATCACCTATTCCTCATTTAATCACATCTAATATAGTACTGTATCGAGAACCAGGGACAATCTTTTATAGGACGGTTTCGTCCTCCGTACAATCTAACGACTACTGAAGTAACAACAAACGGACACAAACCGCCCTACGGTTACATATCTAAACCAACCTGTATCAAGTTGAACGTTAAATCTGACAAGTTTTTTCCCGGTTTCCATGGAAATCGGGTACTAGAATGGTTCGCTGCAAGCATGTCTGCAGAAACGAAAACAAAGCTTGCTCAGGCCATTGTTTTTTTTATTACTTGGTTTACGGATCCGCCGTCCCTATTTTTTCAGATTTGGAAAAAAAATAAAATTTTGATTTTTCATATTTTTTATTTTCCGTATTCCCGCCGAGCGAAATTTTCGAGTAAAAACTAAAAAAAAATAATAATTAAGGGTATAAAAATGTTGGTAGTTAACGTCTTTTTGCAATGTAAAGACTTAAGCGATCAAAACGATCTTCTGGCAGCGGCAGTATGCACGGGACCGGTATCCAAATTTACATCCGTCGGTATCAATATTGAGCAATAACAATGATAAACAATAATTGATAATTGCCGACGTCGCAACAAACGCTCCTGATATGCTGGTTCCACAGCCGCTAGCTTTATTCATCACAATATTTACGAGAAATGACAAAATTCAAGCAAAACTCGTGTTAATGTTCTTCAAGGGAAACAGTAAACTTCCGGTTAATCGGTATGTCTGAATACCGCAAATTTCGCATGAACAACACATCGCACCACAAGGAACCAATACTTAACGGAGAAATATTTATGATACAAAAGTGATAAGATGGAATAAAAGCACAAAAATAAATTCTATTTTATAAGATATCAATTAATGTTGAGAAGTGAGATGGATTACTAGAGTAGTACAGTTATAGCTTTTTAGAGTTATCTTTCTTTACATTCTGTGTTTTTAAAATTGGCAAATAATTATTATATTTTTGTTAACATTATTTTTATTTTCATACTTTATCTAGTTAAAAAGTATATATTTTCATTAATTNTATTTTATTTCTTTAAAGTACCGATCTGTCCAGGTACCGATTTTCAAGTCCCGATTTGTCTAGTACCGAGTACCGAAATGTCTAGTAAGCTGAGTACCGAAATGTCCAGGTACCGATTTGTCTTGATACCTATATGATAACCCAAAGTAGCTATATATAGGAAGTTCTGTAAAGAAAAAAAAAGTAGGAAGTTCTGTACTTCCAAGACTGTCTATTTGAAAAATGTTTTATATCTACTACTGTAATGCAAATTGTTTGAAATCTGAATTTTGGAATTTGTTGAATAAAAGTGGTACTTAATTAGTATTTGACAAAGCCCAATGCTGAGCATAAGGGAACTACCACATCTGAATCACGATCACGCATCAGGCGACCTGGACAAACCACACTTTGTGTCTGTCTGTCAGTCTATTACTATTGTCATCACTGGCGTAATGTCGTCTCCTGCCTAGCTTGTATGAATAAAAGAAAATGAGGGGATGGGACAACAGTCCTCTCATGTCTGAACAAAACATATCTATATTGACTAATAGGGATAAAATTCAAATTTCAGTTAATCACTCGTAACATACATAGGGAAAATTGTAAATCAAAATTAAGAACAATTTTTCAGATAAAACTTATTTTGATATTTGATAAAGCAGCACTTTAAATAACATTCTTTTTATAATCGATTATTAATCCGTTCTGGATATACAATTTTTGGCTCTTGCTTCGGTATTCATTTTGAAATTTATTTATGGCTGTCCGATTATTTCCGATGATCGACTAATAATTTTTTCCGATTGTTCAACACTGATAATACAAAAAAAACCCAAAAATATCTTTCTGAAAAGTTTTACCGCAACAGTCAATTAGGATCATATAACAGCAGTGACTGGAAAGATCCTGATATTCATTTTCTTATATATCTAGATTAGTGTGGACATTCCAATAGCACTTTCACCCATGAAAGTGAAACAATTTAAATAGGGACAATTATCTGACTTACATAATATAGTATGGGTATTTCAAATAGACGAATTTCATATTTACGGGATGACTGCTAATTTAGCATGTTTTTCAAAGGGACGTCACTCGCTTACATCCGACATTCTGGTTTTCGGTCTCATTAGGGAATGGACGGTCAGTAAATATTTTCTCTGGCAACGGTTACGATTTTCACTGTGGTAAGTACCCGAATAGCCTGAAATAATTTATTTAAAGACAATCGAGATATTACCCCTTGTCCAGTGATAGATATCTATGTATTCGAAATCTACTGCTGTCCCTTATTACAATGGAACCGTAAACCTGACTGTCGGGTCAGTAGGTTACTTCCCTTTGTTGAAAACGTCATAAAAACGGAGCCAATGTCGGGATAAGAAATAAACATGAAAGTGGTCTATTGAGCTTATATTCTAAAATAAATTTTCAACAAAATTTTCACTAGGTCTGATGAAGATCTGGATTTTTTTTTTTACCACCACCCATCCAACAATTTCGTAAACCAAGTAATAAAAAGACACTGGCCTCATTGGTCAGAAGTTCCCGCGTAATACTGGTGCTAAATGATGTGCGTCGTCTCCGTAATCCTGCTGATTTGCACATCGATATAAACCATTCGAGGATACATTGGAAAAACTTGAATTTAACTATAATCTGATTGCCTCATATATGTTTACATTGTCATTGCCTTCAATATAATCAGTTTGCGAAATACAACCATGGACAAGTAAGGGACGACAAATACCCATACTAGCTATATTGGAGTCAACTGGTATAGGGAAAGGCAATCATTTCTTTATTCCCGGTCGCCATGGTAGCCGGCTTTAGGAATCCGTCAATCTGTATTTTAAAAAGGTCGGAATCTGATCCGATCAGCAGATTTCCTCTGGTATTATTATCTATCCTGAGGGCTTCCGATATGGGAAATGTGTATAATTTTATATCTACGGTTCCGAACACTAAAGAAACTGTTTTGTCGCAGCTTTAAACCAACGATTGTTTGAATATTTCATAAAATATCGTTTAACAGGTTGAAATTTAATATTTTGATATAAAGCATTTTTTACAATTTATAAATGTATCCATACACACGGGTATGGATTCGTTGCTCTTAGGGATGCCAGTATATTTGTAAAACTAATTGTTGTATATATTTGTCAATAAATGTAGACAATACAGTACAACGAGGTGAGCTTAGCAGGATGTAGTACATTTTATCCCAGATTGAACAATTACTCCAGTTATTTAATTCTTTGTTACATATATATATGCCCAATAAATGTATTGATGGCTATAAACCGGGAAGCTTTTTAGAAAAGCTTAACTTGTTGGCTTGCTTACTTTATACAAACCAACACCACACGATTTTTATGATAACTTCCGCCCGTCGATTTTTGTGCCATAACTTAGAACCTATTGAGAATCCCTTAATCAATTATCTCCGAGTTTGACTTTGCAGAGTAATTTAATATAATTGTCTTTAGGTTTGTTGATATATCGTCCCTTAAATTCTTAACCTTTTCTATTTCTTTTAGTCAAATTTTATTACATTTGTTTGCGGGAGGGTATCTGACTGATTCCACAGAACATTAAGAAAGGGATTTTCATTGCTGACGCTTTAGTATTAGGGTGAAAGATGGGCATCTTTAAAATCGAAAGGGGGAAAATGGCAATGATCTTATTTTTCCCCCGTGTTCAGTTAGGGGAAATTTGAGAACATGCCTAATTTTCCGGGGGGGGGGGGNGGCACTAGCAAAAGCCAGTGGTAGGGTTAAATCGGTTAATGGGTACCCAAACCTCCCCTTTCTTTATCCCGTTTCCCTATAGTATCATAAACATGCGAATAAAACCCAATAGAGGTAGACTACTAATTCAATGACCACTATCTTGGAAAAGAAAAAGCATAAGACAAAACGTAATTTTGAAAGAAGGGTCAAAGAGTGTTCGCCGCTCTCAAGGAATCTAGTCTGCCGGTAAAACACTGTCGCACTACGGAAGAATTGTCCATTTTGCTGAAAGAACTATAAACCAAGCCGTAGACAGTACTTTGTACGAACGATATATTCCGAAGTTTTTAACTTTAGAAACAATAATTTTTTAAACTATCGATTAAAGGGCCAGCAACAATACTATACTAACGCAACAGATTAAGGAGCTTAAAAAGGTCTAAAAAGAAAGAAAGAAAGAAACACCCATATGATAGTCAAACTTTCATTATAAACAATGTTTGCTACAAATGTTTGCAACGTATAAAGGATATTTTAAAAAGATATTTGAAAATGATAAAAACATTATATACGTCTGTTGTTTCAATTTCGTTGTTTTGACTTTTTGCATTCTAAATCAATGAAGAATTGCACACTAATATTCATTCACCGTCTACAGTTATTATGATTATGATCCCTGCTAATGTCCCCCTCTGTAAAATAACATTGCAATCATATTTTGTATATCTTCTTTGTGTAAAAGTCTCCTGATCTCATCTCTTAGTTTTTCACTCATCGCTATATAAATAATAAAGTTATATAAACATCCAATCACAGCGGAAACTTTAATAATTTCCAGGAAAATCTTTAAATACTTTATTTTGATATCAGTCTTTCTCCATACTATTTAATGGTTCGCTATATGGGGATAGTGTCAAAAGTTGTCCAGCGGACAGTCTGTATGATACACCACACATTCCAATTTCGTGAATCACATCCATAATATCATGACAAGCCATGAAGACAACCATAGATATAGAAATATCTTGTGACCATGACGAGAATAATTTCTTTACACGCATATCAAAATATTTAAGCACAGACGTGAAAGAAGCGTTTCTTATGTCAAGGCGGAATTTTCCATGGGAGACCGAATATTTGCTTCACAAGTCGTGTTTCGTGACATTCAGTCTGGCTAAAATGCTTTCGTGTCCAGTTTTTTCACACAATTTCCTATGTTGGTCTACATCTTCTATAGCTGTCCTAATAACAATGTAACTATCGTTCGTAGATGATCTGTAAGTATCAAATAGTGAAGAATTAATACAAAGGCGTGGTATATCTCTAAAAACAAATACGATTAATACGACTGAAATGAGAACACAAGATTTTCTTTCGTGACTTAAAACTGCTGAATGTCCCCGGATGTGCCTTCGCTTGCATAAAATTACTACAATGCTGCACGTAGATATTACCAAACAACGACAGCAAATGTCAGAATAATAGAGTATGATATTGGATAATATTTCAACACATAATTCCTTAATCCTTCATATTTTGGTAAAAGTATACAATTGTTGTCTGTGTCAGACATAAAAGTCAAAAATATCATTCGTGGTATATGTATTACAATAGATAATAAAAAACAAAAACAACAAATTATTACCGATTTTTTTACAGTTATGTTGTTACGACTCCAAAACGGGAAAACAACAGCAAGAAATTTCTGGAGTCCTAAAGATGTAGTTATCATCACGGATACTAAATGAAAATTGTCAGATAAATGTGTTAGAGAGTAATGTAGTAAGGATACTTCACAGTTATCAGTGATTTCAAACCTTTGAATGTGTCGTCTGTGTTTATCAATTGTCGATATAAAAGTGTAAAAAATGGTTCAAATCCATAGGTACATAGGACTGTCAGCAACTGCAAGTCCCTGCATCAGAACAGTTGATGGTGATCTTATTTTATGGTTAACAGAGCAAGAAATATGAAAATATTCATTATTATTGAAATATACGAAATCACCGGCCCTGCCACAATGTTCAAAAAGTACGGAATGCGTGGAGAAAGCATAAACAACATGTTTATAGCTCATTACACAATCCTTGCATGGTTTATGACAGAAAACGTTGAAAACTTCTACTCTCTGAAAGTACTGATTCCTTCTTTACCCAGAAATGGAAGTGACGGCCAAACTATTCCGAACGAAAATACAATGCTTTATCATGACAGGGAGGTACTTATTTATAAATATAAAGTATTGGTAATAAAGGAGGACGGATGCAATTATATCTTCAAATTTACATATTAAGATACACTTGTAGCTCTATTTCTGATCAAAACATACTTAGTCGTGGCGTACTTGACTCACATGGAAATCCTCTAAGTACTGTTCAATCTGAAAGTCATTTTGCACTTATCTGGGTTTTTATTTGGAAAAATACGTATACTGCAATGCGTAGGGCTCCGTAAATTATAATTTTGGGATGTTTTTATTTATTTTTTTACTCATATGTGCCATCTCATGGTAGTACATGTAATAACAGCATACTAAGAATGTAAAAGTGTAATCTTACATTTTTCATACGAAACTTTGAAAAATATAGACAAACGAATACCGAAGCAACAAATGAGAAAGGGAAACTCTAATATAAAAAAGAAAAAAGAAAAATACGGAAATTCATATTAAACACAAAAATAAAACAATTTTACAAGGACTAAATAAATGAACAAAAATAAACAAGAGCGTCACAAAATTAAAGCAACAGAAATTTGAAGCCCTATAAAAACTGGAGGTATTATCGGGTTTCGTTGGCTTTACGTTAGACACAACTATCGTCAAGTTCGACCATTTTAATAACAACTGACTTCCGCCCAACCTCGACGTTCCCAAGCAACGTCGACGTAGACTAACAATGTACAAAAGTATGAAGCGTTATTTCCCGCAACGTTCCCGACATTTCTCCGGGCCGCAAAAGTACAAATTCACAAAACAATCTGATCAAAATCATTAAGTTAAAGTTATTGTCCATGCTCAGTAAACGAAAATATTAAAGTTTAGTAGTTAAAAATAAACAAAATTAATATTCAAATAATTACAGTCACTAAACCACTTTGCGAATTCAAATTAAACACAGTATCTAGTACTAATTAACGCATTACGTGAATAACACTCATTATTTACGTTCAGTCCATTCCTTAATTTTCTCCCGGGCACGTAATGCGGCATTGCGTATAGTTCTTTTGTCTGTATCATCGTAATCCTCACAACACAGTTCCAATGGGTATAATCTTGTGATCGGTCGAGTCGTCCGACCTTTCGATGTCTTCAACACTGCTGATCTCGGTATCCCGTCGTTTCCTCTGATAACTTCCTCGATAATCGCTGTTTTCCAGCCGATGCGAGGTCCGTCTCCTTCAATTTGAACTACATCACCTCGTTTAATGTCAACATCAATTTTTCCACTAGTGTTATGATACTCACGTAAAGATGTGAGGTATTCATTCCTCCACCGGACCCAAAAATGCTGTAGTAATATAGATTGTTTATTTACCCGGTTCGGTATATCGTCAATATTAGCTTTTGTATCAAAGTCAATGTTCAGTAAATTCGGCATTGTAGTAATCCTTCGTCCATATAAGAGATGAGCTGGGGTTAGTGGTTCATCTTCGTCGATATCACAAGAAACATATGTAAGCGGTCGATCGTTTAATATGTTTTCTACTTCAGTTGTAACAGTTTGTAACGTTTCTAAATCTATTAATGAACTTCCTAACACCTTTTTCAAACAATTTTTCGTAAGTCCTATCATCCTCTCCCAGAAGCCCCTGAACCAAGGGGCACGTTTTGGAATAAATCGCCATTCAATTCCTCGGTTACACAAATACTGTTGAATTTCGTCTGATTCTAATAACTGTTTCAAATGTTCTGATGCAGCTACAAATGTTGTTGCGTTGTCGCTCATGATCACTGCTGGTATTGATTTTCTGCTGGTAAAGCGTTTAAATGCTTGTAAAAATGAGTCCTTTGACAAATTTGTTACAACTTCTAAGTGAATCGCCCTAGTTGAAGCACACGTGAATAAGCAAATGTAGGCTTTAGACACGGTTTTGTCACTGTTTCTGATATTTAAACTTCCGGTAAAGTCTATCCCTGTTGCGGTGAACGGTGGTGAATCCTGTAATCTCATCTTCTGTAACGGTGCGATTTCGGTTTGCGGATAAGGTCTTCCCATTACTTTTCTACAAACTATACATTTGCGCAAAAGTCTCTTCACTAATTGTCGTATTGCTGGAATCCAGTAATTTTGTCGTATTACGGTCACTGTTGAATTTACTCCTGAATGAAGCGTTTGGTTGTGTGCGTTAATAACTATCAATTCAGAAAGTCTACAATTCGATGATAACAGATAAGGAAATTTTGTCGATTCCCGTAATGGCGCGTTGTGTATTCTTCCTTTGCATCTCAATAAATTGTCCTCGTCAATAAATAAGCGTAATTGTGAAATTCGTGGTAATTTCCGTGAAGTACCATTTCCCGATTTCAATGCATCTAATTCATCTTTGAATTCACTTTCTTGACAATATCGTATCCACAATTTTGTTGATGTGCGTACTTCTTCACATTTAAGCGGTCCTATATTCCTTGATTGTTTGTTACTTCTGCAATTACAAATAAAACGTAGTACATACGATGTCACATGTAAGAGTTTCTTGAGAGATCCAAATCGCTTCAAGTCAATGATTTTATGTAAACCATTTTCAAGTTCTTGTATGCATTCCGCTATCTCCGGTTCTTCGTTGTCTCCTACTAAAAGTGCTGACGTTATATCTTGGTGATCGGTAATCGGTTCAGATGTAGTAAGAAATTTCGGTCCTTTCCACCATAAGTCACTTGATTTCAATTGTTCGCTTGTAATGCCCCTTGTTAATAAATCTGCTGGATTTTCCGCTGTCGGACAATATTTCCATTCACAACTGGGTACCAACTCTCGTATTTCCCGAATTCTATTGGCTATGAAACGTTTCAGTGGTTTCGTACTCTGAATCCAATGCAATACTATCTGGCTGTCTGACCATAAAGTTGCTGATTTCAACTCCAACGATGCTAATAAACGATATGTAAGACGCGATCCAATGACTGCTGCCATTAACTCCAATTGTGGCAATGTTAACTCTTTAACAGGTGCAACTCTACTTTTAGCTAGTACGAACGCTGTTTCATTACCATTACAAATATAGGCTATAGCTCCATATGCTTTAATACTAGAATCGACGAAAACATGTAATTTGGTTTCTGATAATGTAGATTCGTTTTCAAA
>MJUU01061636.1:0-26329 GCA_002080025.1 Modiolus philippinarum | reverse complement strand
GACCAAAAACTAAAGTGTCTACAGACGACGACGACGACAACGACGCCGCCGACGACGACGCCGCCGACGACAGCACCATACCAATATACGACCGCAAAAATTTTTGCGGTCGTATAAAAATTGACAAAATTTATTCAACTTATCAAATATCTATCACTGTCTACATTTATTAATAAGTGTATTTGAACAGATTACCACCTGAGTCTTGATTGAAATTTACAAGAATGCACGAAAAAATACTGAAATAATTATATCACAGCCTCAATTACCTTAGAGATCAATGTTTGGATATTTGGATAGAAAAGACCGAATTCCAAAACCTCCCCAAGCCAGAACCTCTTAACACCAGCCAATTTCTTTGGTTCTGACAAAGGCCGGTTTTAAGAGATTCCTCTGTATATGCAAAGTCTGATGATCCTTCTGTGTAAAGTAACTGTGAGTAAACCTGAATGTAAGACAATGAAGAAGAAAATGTGGGTTTAAGGTAGATGGGTACTCCAAATTTTTTTCCATAGATTTTTTAAAATTTTTACAGGAAAGTTTCCTTATTATATAAGCATTGAAATAAAAAAATAAAAATAGGGGGTCACCGTGCTTGTTTTTAAAATAACTGATATCAAAATAATCAAATATTTCTAATGAATATATAGGGAAAAACAGGTATATTGTTGATTTCTTTAAAACTATTCCATAGATTTCTTTCTACTTTACTCATGTGTTAGCCCTTTGAACATACTTTCAAAAAATATAAAGAAAAATGGGGTCACCGACTTTGTTTTCCACATAATTTGTAAAATGTGAATTTCCGTAGTGATATCTATGAAAAACATTTCTATCAGATTATCTCCCTTTTTCAAAAATCCTCTTCCAATTTATTTAATTATCAAGTTACCATACCTTGTTTAATTAGATAAAGACATGTGAAATCAAGTCCATGTAGGTTCTTTGCATTTTGTATTATGGATATAATATTGATTGATTCATTAAAAATAAAAATATTTGCATATTTAAAAATCAGATAATACCATAACAGCATAAATAACAAATTCAAAATGGCAGACGACTACCTATCTACCTTAAGTAACATTTAAGTGACATTTTTTACTTAAAGCTGACATACCATCACAGATAGATGCATGCATATCCAACCATGTTCTATTTCTGTCACAATAGAAAGTATGCAAAAAAGGGGAGGGGATTTTACTCCTGCATTAAAGGTTTCAGGAGAATGAAAATCATATATTATGGAAGAAATATATATATTCGATAAAAGATTGGTATTTCTTTCATTCATGTAAGAAATTCTCTCATTTTGCTGTGCTTCTAAAATTTCTTACATTCATGAAAGAAAATCTTTGATTTGCTCTCATGTAAGAACACATTATTCAATGTCTGCCCTCTTAAAGATTTTGAACAATTCTTTTCTGAATTTCTTAAAAATTTCAATATCATCTGAAAGCTTGCCTAGAACTTTAATGAGAATCTTTGATTATTTTACTATGATCCCTATCATTAGTATCTAATACATAGATAATTCCAATCCATTGCATAATAATAAATGTAAAACAAAAACTAAAATTACTCAATTATATGATAAAAATTACACTCAATAAAGGCAGGTATAGCATTTAAATAAATCTGATATGAATTATTGGCACACTACTGATAACAAATTAACTATTATCAACTATTTACACATCATTAATAAATAATTTTGAATGAATTAATTTTAATTTAATGAATTAGCTGATTTTTTAACAGAGTAGAAAGTGTACTATAATATTTATCTATTATTTTATAAGTAAATATTATGAAGTTGACACAATCTATACCAAAGGTTTCATGTTAATGTCCTTTGAACGGCTGGGGTGATCAACGAAAACACAGAAATCAGATTAGTATAGATAAAGACAGATTCAGGTCTAATCCAGTATTGTACAAAGTTCTTATTTATAGATAATTATCTATTTAATTTCTGTCTATATTTGATTTAGGTGATGTATTAAAAACATTATCAGACATTTTACTTGATTGCTGAAAAAGCAAATTTGTTCATGTTACGAGTGTCATCTTATTTTTTCCTTCACATGTTGTTTAATTCTAAATACTTATTAAAACAAATCTTCACATTTAATTATTTATATTTGTCCCATTTGTATCACAACAACATTTCAATATAAACAGCAATTCAAAAAATTAGATTCAACTACACAATATTATATTTTACAGTTTCAAACTTCATTTCAGCTGCATTAGTTATCATTTTTTTGGGGTAATTACCTAAACAAATGACATTGCAGAAATTTCAGTAAAACAAAACCTACAGATCTGTACATATACAGATTCTTATCATAACCAGAAAATAACAACAGCTTAGTGTGCAAGAAAAATATATGTTGTTTAGGACAGGGTCTGCTCTATTTTTTGGCAGAAGGGATGTAATACTTTTATCCCTAAAACTCAAAATTTATATATAATAAAAATACATATGCACTATTAGTAATTTGTTTTGTAGATTATTATACATATTTATGTAAATTACCTGGGCCCAAATTCAAAGCAGGCTAGAATTTGGAGTTAGTCTATATCTCTTTGTTCGGGTGCGTATAAATTCAGCGACAGTATCATTTCAGCAACTATCGTTTCAGCGACAATTTTTGAGTAATTCTGTATATCATTTCAGTGACATATTTTCTACGTATCATATGTAAATTCAGCGACATCAAGTTTAAAAAAAATGTACAAAAATAAACTATTATTTAAATGGATATAGATTTCATATAAAATACAGATCAAAATCTGCAGAAACAGAACAGTACGTTAGAGTTAGTTTTTTTTCTCGAAGACTGAACATCAGTGTCTTCACCAATGCTCGTTTCTTTCTTAAGGATACTAAAGATTTAAACTAATACAAAGAAATAATAATAAAAAAAAATAACACATAAATACATGTTAATATGTATCAAGTTTAATTAAAAATGGAGATGGATAAATAAAAGCTCCATCGAGTTCTTTATTTTTGATCACCAAGGAGAAATCAACTGTACAGCAGATGAGGGAATTACAGGAGCAACTGAGTAATATCCCAAGGTTCGAGTATGTATAACTCCTTACATTAAAGGCACAAACTGCAATTAATTTAGAAAGCCCTTAAATTGTATACATTGAGCACGTTGAATCTGTGTGGAAATTTTAATCAATCTCATTGTTTTATGCAAGGATTTGTATACAAATCCTTGTTTTATATAATTTAAAATGAATTTTTTTAACAACCAATTTTGATTGTAAAAATATATAACCTTCTCAAAATTCTTCTTTTACCTACTTGCGGTGAGCAGGGGCATAGGAATGGCAAGGAGGAAGATGAGTTATGTATTTTTACAGGTAAATGTCGCTGAATTTATAAAATATAGTGTTGCTGAATTGATATGCTTTTTGTCGCTGAAGTGATGATGTCGCTGAAATGAAAAAAGTTCAAATTGTTGCTGAATTTATCATCTCCGCTTTGTTCAGTTATACCTATTTCTATTTACCCCCCCCCAATCTAATACAAACTCTGCATGTCATATTTTCTCAGGGTTTTCCATAAATACATGTAATACAATGAAAATTTTCCCTTTGAAAGAATGATAAAAGTTTAAAGTGCAACCATCTCAGTATTTTATAATGCCAAGTTTCCTAACAATCGATTTGATGAGTGCCCAATGTTAGTTGACAATCAGCTACAAACTAATTAAGTAATGTAATATACCAGTCAAACATTTCTAACCCCTGCATGTTCCCCCCTCTTTGACAAAATCATTAATCAAAACAATTTGTTTGGACATAAGTTATCTAACTGTCCTCTCCATACAGAACACCAAATCATTACAACAAATCAAAGCATGAAATGGCTGTTAAGGCAGGTTCCTGGGTACTCCCAGAAGTTATGTTATTACATTGTATTACTGTTTTGCTGAAATGTTGGCATGTAATTTTTTCAAGAATTAAAATCTGAAGTTTTCCTTAGCTTCCTGGTTTGGGTTGTCTTTTCAGTTTTTGTATGGGTTGTTGGCGATATATTAAAAACTCTATTTACATTCCATTGCCTTGTTCCTCTTTGTTGGTACATATAAGTTTTCCAAAGAAGTGTTACACTCGGTGGCTTGATAAATGTTGATATTTCTAATTTTGTAATGTTATCACTTTGATGACTATAGAGATTAAAACAATCACATTAATATTCACTAGCACGAGATCTGAAGGAACCATCTGTAGAGGATTTTACTGATAACGGCCCTATCACAGGGAGTGGGACTTGCTCCAAGCCAAGAAAAAAACTTTTGTTTACTATCAAACTTTTTTTCTAGGCCGAAGCAAGTCATTCTGGCATTATCTGGGCACAACACCTTCCAAACAATTGAATGGGTTGCAGAGTTCTTCTTCTGATGGGTTTCTGGTAGAGAGTTGAATATTTGTATTTTTGATCCCAGGTTTTTATCTACATCTGTTGGATCAAAGCACTGGATCATGGGAAGCCGAAATGCTTTTAGCCACTTTTAATTTTTTAAAGGTTAGAACTAGATCTACTACTAGGCTATGAAATAATTACGTATATATATATAGTTTTATCAGGACCCTCACGACTTATCAACTGACGTTTTTACATTGACTTTAGTGATCTAGCATGGAGTGTTTTCTTATACCTGACAACGATATGTCGATATGATGGATGACAACGTCTTGCCTTCTTGAACGTGTTCTTGGCACAGAATAGTAACAGATTTCATCTCTGTTTCAACACAACGTGAAAAATGAATTATTACAAAAGAAGGAATCACTGCAAATGATGGAAATTCAGCAAGCGAGCGCTTCCACCTGTTGTAACAAATCAGTGACAGTTTGGGACCTTCATGATGGTTCCGCGTGATCCAGTACAAGTGTTGTACTTGATTACGCTTGTGATTAGGAACGCCGTTGGAGATCAAGTTTAAACCTTCCGTGCTTCATTGTTGACATAGTTGAATTATTCTAAAGTTTTAATGTATTTGAAGTATTCCATAAAGAACATTTGTTGTAATTTCGGATTATTTTGAAACTTATTTGACCCTTATTAACTACGGCGTATGTCATGCAGGCGTAATTAAGTTGGCCATTAATATAAAAAAAAACAACGCGCCACTTGTCGGGACAAAACAAACAAGAAAACGAAGCTACGGTTTGATTGATCCTTTTTTAAGGTAGAGTACGTCAGTGTAACCATTAAAAGTTTCAAAGTCTTATATATTGAGAAATACATACATTTTTACGAGTTACATCAGCAAAAGTAGAAGTTACTATGTATCCATTCATAAAAACTTATAAAATCATAGCGCGCCGCAGGAAATTTTTATGAATGAACCGAATCGTGAATTTCGAATGTCAGTTTAAGTGCTCTGAGATTAAAAAAGCATAGTATCTCTTAAAAGATATAAAATAAATACAATAAACACATAAAATGATGTAGTTGATCATGAAATGGACACTGTATCGCCACATGAATGGATTATTTTTTGTGCCTTCGTATGAATAACTGGTAAGCCGTACGCGTTTTTAACGATAGTCTGGATCATTCCGATTCTTTTCATACAAAGTAGTCTCCTTAATGTAAGAGTCTGGTTGAGACAGACTTTTTTCAAAAGGCTTTACCCGACAGCTAGAAGGCAGAGAACCTGCCTTAAAAACAAAGACTACAAAGAGATGCAAACAGGAACAACATATATTTACAACCATATTATTGAAAATGCCTATTTTTGTCGTAAGGAATTTAACCAGAAATTGCTGCAATGAAAGTTTCCAAAAATAATATGTTTTTTTCCAGAGTTTCCAGAGTTAACAAAAACCTGAATAAAAAGATTTTTGCTATCTTATTATTATAAATGTTCTTTATTGCTGAAGGTTACTAGATAGAATTGTAAAAAAATAACAAGTCTCATAGAGGTTAAGGATATATACCAAAGTTAGGAGTCACACTTTTAAGTTCCTAGAAATTATACTTATTTCTATATTATCAAGTTTATATACAACTTTATGCTGAAAATTGAAAAAATATTAACCTTTCAGATTTTCAGGTCATTTACCATTTTTGGAATCAATGCAGTTTTCAATTTTCAAAGTTGAAACAGGGTTTGTTTAACACAAGAACAAGACTTTGGCCTTTATATCAATTTAAAAACAACCACCTGCCTCCAATGAAAGTAATTATTTAAACTAGAGATTGTGTCTGTAAGACACGGATGCCCCGCCAATAAATTTATCGCAAAAGATAACCTAAGTCAATTGGGCATAAAATAAATCCCCTGTCAGTGATGGAATATTGTGTGTAGTTGCTAAGAATGGGACCTAAACCCAAAAATTTAACAAAGTCATTCAAGCATAAAATGTAGGTCATGAATACCCAATGCTTCGTGAAACAGGTAGTTCTCCTATAGATGAATGTTAAAGTGAAATATCATGATGCCACAATACTTAGTCATTGAGAAACATCCTTAAATGCAAAAGTTAACCAAAGTCACTGAAGCGTAAAATATAGGTCAAAGCCACCTAATTGTCAGTGATTTGTGTAGTACTCATCAAGACAATTAATTTGATGAAACATCATTGTCTTATAATGTGTAGTAGTTGAGAAATGGACCTTAACGCAAAACTTAACTAAAGTCACTGAAGCGTAAAATGTAGGTCAAAGCCGCCTAATTGTCAAAGATTTGGGTAGTACTGGTCAAGGCAATTAATTTGATGAAACATCATTGTCCTATAATGTGTAGTTGTTGAGAAATGGACTAACATGTAAAACTTAATTAGAGTCACTCAACTATGAAATGTAGGTCAAAGAGTCAAACTGCCTAGTGAACTCTGTAGTACTATCAAAGATCTACCTACTGGCCTACTATAATTGTTCTATACCTTACAGTTTCCGAGAAATGTACCTTAACGCAAAACTTAACCGGACGTACGGACGGAAGGACGGACAAGGGTAACACTATATGCCCCTTCCACATTCATGGGCGGGGCATAAAAAATAAAGGTCATTGTTTTGACCACTTTTGAACAAGAATGGAAAACACTGCCATGTCAAAATTTCAATAGCTTAAGGTTTTCTTAACAAAAGACAATTATTGATCTACAAGTTCAATTCAACTACTCCACATTAAAATAATATGTATATCAGGGGTGAAAGGGAGATAATTTATCCCTCCACATTGGTATATCAGGAGTGAAAGCGAGATAATTTATTGTTAAACACTGGTATATCATGGGGTGGAGATGTGATAGTTTATCCTTCCACATTGGTATATCAGGAGTGTAGGGGAGATAATTTATCCTTCAACATTGGTATATCAGGAGTGGAAGGGAGATAATTTATCCTTCCACACTGGTATATCAGGAGTGGAAGGGAGATAATTTATCCTTCCACATTGGTATATCAGGAGTGGAAGGGAGATAATTTATCCTTCCACATTGGTATATCAGGAGTGAAAAGGAGATAATTTATCCTTCCACATTGGTATATCAGGAGTGAAGGGGGGATAATTTATCCTTCAACATTGGTATATCAGGAGTGAAGGGGAGATAATTTATCCTTCAACATTGGTATATCAAGGTCTCACTATACAGTTTTGACGTCACCATGCATTCCTATGTAAAATTACCAAACTTTGCAGGTTCAGCCTGAACGTATAGGTGTAAAGTTTGCAATGAGGTGTATATTTTTGCAAAGCATGGATACCATAGATTTTATAAACAATGCAAAAAGGGTACGATGATCGTTGAATTTTTCACAAAATAAGCTCGAACATAAACTGCTTTCAAAAGCACATGTTCACCTTCTGTCAAATTTCTGTCCACATGAACGGAATGACACCGTCTCACTCATTTATTGATGTGATATCGCTACATACTGGTCACAGATGCCAATTATATTTCAAAAGTACACTTTCTCAGCTTCAATTTAAGCAGTCACATGTACTCTTTCCAAGTATAATAAAATATCTATTACTTACACTGTATTTGATTCCAATTTAACTTTCTGATAGAACTATTTAGCTAAGGGGCCAATTGACCCGGAAGTGTATGTTGAGACCCAAGGAGTTGAGGGGAGATAATTAGGCTCTCCATATTTATACATCAATATTTTGTTATGTTGAATATGGCTGCTGTTTTTTAATATGTATATGAAATCTTACTTATTTCAGTCTTTAAGTGACTTGAATACAAACTAACAACAACATAACTTGGGCAATATAGCCTTCCATTTTACTACATGGAAATGAGTTCACTATTTCAAAATTCATAAAGAGTGTCAATGCAGAGACAATGTTAAATCTTCTTAATCATCTATCCTACAAATGTACATGATGATTTGAACAAACAGAACATGAAATATGGATATTTTTTATGCAGGAAAACTTCCCAAATGTTTGCTGAAATGTTCAATATTTATGTGCTAATTCCCTAAGAAAGCATTAGTGATACCTAAACATATGTTCCTACAATGTATGTTTGTAAATTTGGCATATCTCAGCAACCATATCAGGGACGAATATTCACAATGTTTTCAAAGTGGCCAATTAGGCCACTTGCAAACAGATTCAGTAGCCTAGCCAATAATTTTACTAGTCCAGTACTATACTGTCAACAAAAATTGCAGGATATTTTAGTAGCCACCTGGGCTACTGGTTTTTAAAATCTTAGTAACCCAGGTCAAATTTTAGGGGCCTTGGGCTACTGGGCCCTGGTAATTTATCATAAATCTGTATAATGATAATAATAATAATAATAATAATAATAATAATAATAATAATAAAAGCTTTATTTAAAGAGGGTTACACAGTTAGTACAAACTAATCTTCCCTGAGGCCCTCAATAACAATATTCAATACATACAAGATAATGCATACTACAATTAAAGAGTACATTGTGATATCAGATACAAAAAGTTATAAAAATACAAATTTATTCAGCTGGTACAATTTGTTTGTTGAGCAAGTAGCATTTTAGCTTATTTTTAAAAACCACAATATTCTTAGAATTTCGCACTGAGCCTGGTAGAGTGTTCCATGTAGAAGGTCCAGAAAAACTAAATGATTTTTAAAAAAGTTCTGTCTTAGTTTTTGGTACACATAAATCATCACAAATAACATTTCTTAATTGATATGGATTACTCTGAGAGATGTACCTAATCTTGTCGATTAAATAAGAAGGTGCATCATCATTTAAACATTTAAAAATCAAAACGCATCTGTGATATATAATCCTGTTATCTACTGTCATCCAACCAAGTGTGTTAAATAGTGGAGCAGAAGGAGCTAAAAAATCTTTATCTAGAATAAGTCTTGCAGCCCTTTTTTGTAATTTAACAATACGGTTAAAATATTCACTGCTGCAGCTTCCCCAAATTATTATACAATAATCAATTAATGGAAGAATATAACCAGAGTAAAAAAGTTTTCTTGAATAAATATTTCTTAATTTTTGAGAGAAGATAGATACGACTAGCAATTTTTGAACATACATGGTCTACCTGATGTAACCAGCTCAGATGCGAAACAAGTTTTACTCCCAAACATTTCTCACAGTCAGAAATTTGCAAAGTCTGTGAGTTTATGGTAAATGAAGGTTCAACAGATTGTGAAGAAACTTTTTGTCTTGTTCCTATTACCATACATTTTGTTTTATTAGTATTTACAAACATATTATTGCTCTCACACCATTTTTCTATTTCGTTCAGATCTTGTTGTATCTTACATTGTAATTCAATAATGTCTCTGCCAGCTGCATGTATAGTAGAGTCATCAGCATATAAATCAGTTGTACAGTTTCTTATATGTAATGGCAAGTCATTTATATACAAAATAAATAAAAAAGGTCCTAGTATTGACCCTTGTGGCACACCAAATTCAACAGATAATTTTTCAGATTTAATATTTCCAATTTGAACTTGCTGGGTCCTATCACGTCAATAAGACTTAAAAAATGTTACTGATTTATCATTACAGCCATATATTGCTAATATTTTACACAGAATATCATGATCTACAACATCAAAAGCTTTCCTTAGATCTAAAAAAATGGCTATATTTAAATTACCATTATTCATTTCCTCCAAAAACTTGTCAATAATATTTACTAGCGCTGTTTGACATGAATGCCTGGGTCTAAATCCAGACTGTGCTGGATGTAACAGTTTAAATTTGGATAGATACATATAAAAATGTTTTTGAACATGGCGTTCAATAAGCTTGGAAATGGTAGGTAAAACAGATATTGGTCTGTAATTTGTAGGTAGACCTCTATCACCATCTTTGAAAACAGGTGAAACCTTTGCATTTTTTAGCATATCAGGAAATATACCAATATCTATTATTCTATTAAAAATATATGTTAATGATGATCAAATTGTTTAAATCTATTTGACTGTTTTTGCTTTTGCTTGTTTTTTCTAAGATTTTCTACACAATAATAATGATCCTGTTTTACAAATTAACAAATACAATATCCATTGTTGCAGAAATAATGATAACATACATACTGTAATAATTGATCAAGATGACTTAGGGGTGCTGTATGCAGGGCTTTACCTGTTGTCTCTCTGTTTTTAAGAGTTTACACTGTTAGTGCTTTAGTTCTCAGTGTTACATATTTGTGGTGTTCTTGTTTTGTGGGTGTGCTATGTCTTTAGTCTTTGTCTTCTGGAGTTCTTGTTTTGCCTCCACTCTGGACTTTGATTTATGTAATCTTGTACTTTGTTTCTTCAGTATTCTACTCTGCTGTTTTCAAATATTTCAAGAATTCTTCTCAAGTCATTCATACATAAAATGACACAAGAGAATCAAAGCATGGAATGCTGTTAAGGCAGGTTCCTGGGTACTCCAGAAGTTCTGTAATTATTATTGTTTTGCTGAAATCTTGACATTTAATTTTTTCAAGAATTAAAATCTGAAATTTTCCTTCCCGGTTTAGGCTGTTTTTTCAGTTTTTATATGGGTTGTTGGCAATTTATTTAAAACTCTATTTATTTACATTTCATTGTCTTGCTCCTCTTTGTTGGTATACGTAATGCAAGTATTCCAAAGTACAAGCCCGAGTACAAGTGTAACACTCGGTAGCTTAATTAATGTTGATATTTCCAATTTTGTCACTTCCTCTGTCAAGTCATCTAGTTCTTAAGTTTCATTATTTTTGCATATGATTAAATAACTCAATAACGAAGTCACTGTAAATTTACTATCTACATATGGACATTTCGACAACTTATGTCTCATCAGTGCAAGCTACTGAGAATGGTAGGTTGTGCTCAGCTACAAATAACAAAACACTGAAGTTACTGTGAATAATGTAAACAGAATTTCAGCATTTTGAGTCCGAAGTCGAGCACTACGTTTGTGTCCCTCTGTTTCTCTATGGCGAACAACGTCATTTCATCCTCCGTGCACTAAGGCAAAGGTTATGCCACACAACAGAAACACTGCGTGTATATATTTATCACTCTTGCTCAAAAAGTCCATCTCTTTTATCCATTTATTTTGGAATTTTGAATTGTATCTACCCTTTTCGCGGAGGCGACGCCATTTTGTCTTTAATACACAGCTGTTTTGTGTTCTCGCGTAATCTCGTTAGGCGGGGCCTTTGTTTACCTCGCAGGGTGTGATTGGAACAGCCAATATTTACTTCCGGTGTAACGGAAAAATATTTTTGAGAGAAAATTTTAATATCGGGAGCTTTCAGAGGCATATCGGTAGACGTGAGACCGGCTGCCGAAACCGGTAGCCTCACGGTGAGACCGGGAGGGTTAACAACTCTGGTTACAACAGCGAAACTAGAAGTTACTATGTATCCATTCATAAAAACTGCGCGCCACAGGAAATTTTTATGAATGAACCGAATCGTGAATTTCGAGTGTCAGTTTAAGTGCTCTGAGATTAAAAAAGCAAAGTATCTCTTAAAAGATATTAAATAAATACAATAATCACATAAAACGATGTAGTTGATCATGAAATGGACACTGTATCGCCACATGAATGGATTATTTTTTGTGCCTTCGTATGAATAACTGGTAAGCCGTAAGCGTTTTTAACGATAGTCTGGATCATTCCAAATCTTTTCATACAAAGTAGTCTCCTTAATGTAAGAGTCTGGTTGAAACAGACTTTTTTCAAGATGGTTTTACCCGACAGCTAGAAGGCAGAGAACCTGCCTTAAAAATGAAGAACAGACAGTGTCAAACTTAATGTTGGTCTGTTTTTTTATTTTCTAATTCTAAGATGGAAATCAATTAAAAAACAGAGGCTTAATCAAGCTTGCTTTGCTAAATATTTGTTTATTGATTATTTTTTTCCAACTTAAACAATATGTTTTTTCCCTTATTAGATTTAATGTAAAACCTTGAATGAATGCCATGGTGGCCATCTTGAATGTATGATTGATACTTCAAATTATATATTTGATATAGATTCATATTGTCCTAATGTCTGAGTACAGTAAAACCTCATTTCACTACAAAATCTTGCTTCATGAAAGGTTTATGAAATTCATTTTTCCAAATATGCATATTTTTCCAGTGCAATTTTCAACCTATTGCCAACCCTTTATAAAAACCCAAACTATGCTACACAAAAGGTGTCATTATATAAAGTTTTACTGTAATACTGTTTTAATATTCATGTACAAATGTATATGAAATTGCTTTAACAATGGTGATAATCATAAATAATAGAATTCTGATTTTGACATTAAATCAATAAATTCTTACTGTTTGAGCTATCTCTCTGTATGTCATTCCATCCCAGTGTTTCCTCTCAGGAGAGTTGTTCACAGATATACCATGTTGTGGTTCTATCCAACATTCAGTCACAATCTGTAATTCTCCATCAGCCTCTGTTGTCTCTATCTCATCCATGTCTTCTGATACAGAACTATAAATAGTAACATTGCTATAAATAGTACAATAATTTCTCATCAATGTCTTCTGATATAGAGCTACAAATAGTAACTGATACAGAACTATAAATAGTAACATTGCCATAAATAGTGCAATAATATCTCATCAATGTCTACTGATAAGGAACTATAAATAGTAACATAACTATTAATACTTATCCATGTCTTCTAATACAGTGCTATAAATGGTAACATTGCTATAAATACTCAGCCATTTCCTATGATACAGAACTATAAATAGTAACATGCTGTAATAGTACAGTTTTATAAATAGCTATTTTATGTTTTAATTTCCATGCAATGTCAAAAATAATGACATGTCTAAACCAAATTAAATTTTATGTTGTTTGTTTGCTGTTTTAAGCTTTGAACTTTCTTATAAGTGAACAAAATGGCTAAAGTCTTGAAGTAGAAGATTTCTACAAAAGGACTCATGAACTCATGTACAGTTTATTCCAGTGCCCAATATATATATATGTTACAAATACTTATTTGCATGTCTGGTTTTGTCAGAGATTTTGGAGTAAAACAGGAAAGTGAAACTAAATGAATACACAGTATGTCACCTGTAATTTTTTGATGTGATGTTAATAAAATTACCAAATTCAAAGTAGTTTTTAGATGTAAAGGAAACATATACACAATGTGATTACCTGTCTAAAGTAGTTTTAACATGTGGTGGAAACATAATATACTGGACTACACATATACTCTCTTTTTCACTGTCAACATGTTCCTACAATGTACAAACAATTTCACAATATGTGGGAACATTGTATGCCAACTGTTCTTAATAGCTCCAAATAAACAACATATATATATATATATCAAGGTTTACTATACAGGTTTTGTCTAAACTTTGTATATCAGAACAGAAGTTAAAGAATGATATAAATTTGATAAATCTGAAATCTTGAAAAATTCATACACTTTACAAGTTTGCTAAATCGTCCAAAATACCCCCTTTAAAAATGGCAACAACATTTCTTGTTGATATGAACATGTTTTAAAATCATGTCTATTACAGATTCTTCATCTGGAAGGAGAGGTTTATAAATATTTCCCTAATTCTTGTGACATTTTCACACTTTTCAATCAGTGTCAGGAAAACAGATATCAACATGTGGTTGATGTTGTTCTCAACTGCTCTTTGGCTACTATTATCACACAAAAATACATGAGACAATACTGGGGAAATATTAATAGCTTGTGAGCAAGAAGATAGTTGGGCTAAGGTGAAATAAAAAAGGCAGTAGGTTATAAATGGAGGGTACAACTGCTTGAAGTATACAGTTGGATTCATTACAGGAACAATTTTTAACATTGTTTCATGGTGATTGCACAATTTCAGTACACCTCAGGTTTTCACTGTGAAAATTTAAGTATCTCAATGTAGGAAATTGTCGTTATCAAAAGGACAATGTTGAAAACTATATTTCTTCGCTAGAAATATTAAAAATTTTCTTTTAATTTGCAAGCTTTTTCTTCTTTAAAATTTGTATATATCTTGAAAAATATGCAGTGGCAGAATGTGTTCCATTTTTAATGATTGAAGTGCCGAAAATGGGAAAAGATTGCTTTATTAGCCCATATGCTTTTCTATTGGAGTTTCATAAAATGGTATTGAAAACCATTATAATACTGAACTTTATTGTTGCCTACTGTTGTGAATGTAACAGAAGTCTTGCTGACTTAACATAAAGCTGACTTTCGTTATTTTATACACAAACTAACCTTCATTTTGACCTCTAACACCATGTTGACAATCCCAGAATTACTGGATGCAAAATGAAATCCTTCTTGTAATCTTACTCTGAAAAATTTTAAGAAAAAGTAATATCTGTAGTTCCATGTAAAAATGTGTGAATATTATTATTTACAAACATAGAAATATAGTTTCTCAAATGAGAACTAGTTGATTAGTTGATTATGAAATTTCTTACATAGAGTTTTAGTAAAAGCAAAGGCTTGCTGAACTCCGAGCTTTTAAACATTTGAAAATTTATTTAAAGAGATGTGGGATATTTTACAATTAACTTGTTTAAGTTTTAGAAATTGTTTCTCTAATGTCAAGATGTAAACCCCAGGATTGTATTTTGAATGAATTTGGCTGGAATTTTCACAAGACTTGTTCTCTCTCTTGAGAACAGAACAAATATTTCATCACCGATCAGGAAATGTGAAAACTGGGTACAAATTGGAGAAATCATATTTCTTGTTTCTGATATTTTATCCAGAAAGATAATGATACCATCAGGATGATGTCCTATAACTATTGATTTTTAGCTACAAAGAAAATGAAATGCTACAAAATTTTTCATATGTTGATTTATAGCATGTACTTATCTACTCTCATTGTTGAAACTTTAAAATTATTCCTAGAATATGAATATAATGCCAGATGGTTTATATATTGGTCTGGAAATTCCATCCCTAAATAAAAATAACCCTATATGGGCAAATTACCAGACAGTAGGTTTTACTGGACTTGGCTGTAATACAATGCATGAAAAAACCAAGGACGACAGCAATAACAACAAATATTCATTAAACAGATGCATAACTAAACAATGTTTTGTAACCAGCAGAATTATTTGAAGGAGCTATAGTCTGATTGCCTTGTGGGCTTTTGTCCTAGATCCAGGTATTACAACATACTTAGCTAAAGTTGACAAGATTCTGCCAATAGCCTGCATATTAATGTCTACTTTTCCACGCTTCACTGACCAGATCCAGCGCTGATGATGTAAGTAACGTGACAATGTGTTGAAGGCGTTAGCGACTGTAGATTTATTGGCTATTTGTTGATCTGTCATCATATAACTCCTGATGTATTTAGAGGGATCTTCTAGTTCTGACATGTCTGATGGCTTTCTTTCATAACTGTAAAATATAAAAAATTTACACAGCCATTGCTTTATAAGCAATTTCTTTCTAGGCAATCTAAAATTGCTTTGTTCAAAAGTTGATCAAATACATCTCAAAAAGACTTCGGACAAAAAAATTAAATTCTTAAAATTCCTTCATGGTTGTTTAAAGGAACAAACTCTCAATACTTTGTCAGTGGAAAATCTAGAGAATCATAATGTGTTGGTGAGGTGAGCTGCAAAGGCACATTATGATTCATATTTTCTCTAATGATATGTCAAGTTTAAACCGCCTTGACCTGTTAGATAAATTTTCATATTCAACGTATGTTGAATAAAGTCCCGTGATATTTCCCGCCAGATCTATTGGGAATACAATTCTCGGTGTTTATCATCCTTCCCTACGGTTATATCAGCCTACAGAGTACTTCTGCAAAACCCGTATTTCGTTGACCCGGATATATCAGAAGTTGACCTGGATATATCAAGCCATTCTCCTAACTTTTCAAAGGTAAAAACTTTTTTTCGAGTGTTCACAAGAAATCAAGCTGATAAAAGTACCCATCTATTACATTTTTTCTTTACGATTAGGCATTCATAACAGAGTAATAATTGCACAAATAGATACACTAGACCTCCGAAAAACTACAGAAACTAGGTCACTGATATATCCTGCAGAGCTTTCATGTTTTCCCATTATGACGTTATAAAAGCTCTAAGGAACAACAGAATAACGTAACAACAAAAGGTTGTTGTAACACTCAAAATCGACAATATTTCGAGTTATTCAATAAAAATATTCATCCAGTTACAAAACATTTGTTGATAAATAATAAAAAAACTGAGATGCATGTTTTTGAAGCTAAAAATTGCTGATAAGGGAAGAATGACATGTATGTCGAATTTCCCTCGCAACTTTGGGAGATTTTGATATCTTAGTTCATTAAATACAAATTTAAAATACAAAATAAAGGATGATAAACATGTTACCGACCTTTAACAGCTGAAGTATTGTAATGAATCATCCCACTCGCCAGAATATGAAGCTTGGGGCTCGTTCGCTACGCTCATTTGCCCCTGTGCTTCATATTCTGGCTCACGGGATGATATTTTATGATACATAGCTGTCAAGAGCCCAATAACATATACTTATCATTAGAGGAAAAGATTACACCACTTTATCCTGAATATTACCATATTTTATCCACTCTCTATAGTTAAATTTTGAAATTTTAAAATGCTCGGCAAGCCTCGCAATCAAAATTTTTAAATTTAACTATATCTAGTGGATAAAATATGGTAATAAACGGGATCTTGTAGTGTAATCTATATACAGTAGAACTTTGATGGCTCTAACTGCAATAACTCAAACACCATGGATGTCTCGAATCCATTTTCTGGTCCCAATTGTTCATGGTTAAACATAGTTCGACCTCCATAACTCGAACACCCCTCTCGCTCGAACTGTTTTCATCAGTCCCTTGGGTGTTCGAGCGATCAAAGTTCCACTGTATATAGAGCTATGTGCAACACTATTATCTATATATCTTATGAAAGTCTAGAGAGGTTTGGTTTCCTAAAAGAGCAAACTGACCTATCAAAATTTTTGCTCCTTTTTTCAATGTTCTAACACACTGAACCATCAATAAAAACTTCTTAACATTCTGGATTCACTGGTATTCATAACATCTTTTTTTTTATTTTCTGTCTGATTTCCCCTAGAAGAAGGCTGTACTGGCCAAAATGTTGGGCACTTTACTTTATTTCCTTTTCCATATTTCTACCTTTTTAATTTGCACATTTGGTGTATTTTTACCTTTTAATAGAGGCCTACCATACCATTTTTACTATGTTCATTTTTGTTAATTTGTGGCCATTGCAATACATATATTTTTATAAGTTTCAATAAAAACTAGAAGTATTATAACAAAATAGATAAGACTTTTTGGAATCAAACTGACTACATCATAACAAAGTGATGTTCAACAACAGTAAATATATCATGATATACAGACATAGCATTAAGACTTCTCCAACACAGATGGAGTATAAATTTTGTGTATTGTATTGAGATATTTACCTTATAAGGATATGTTCCACGGGTTTAGTCAATAAAATACAGCAGTTTTTTTCAGACCTTTCCAGCTGTAATGGAGACTTATGTTCAGCTGTCTTTGTATCATCATGACCTGTCCTTGATCTCTTTGGGTCTGATTTTTGTGGAGCTCGGTGTGGAAATTTCAAGTCTGTCAGCTTTTTCTTCAGTTCTTTGAGTGTCTTATATCTGTTATAACCTGATGTTCCAGCCAAAAAGGCACACCGTAAAACAATACACGGAGGCTTCGATGTCAGTCGTATTAATAGGAAGGATGTAGGAGGCTTTTCTGCATCTCTAAAATTAGAATAATGGTTTAAACATTCATTAACAAAAGCTGTTCTTAATTTCCAGTAAAAGAGTTCAAGATAAATCTTATATTTGTTGTTTCTTGAGAAGGTAGATAAAGGCAAGCTTCAAATTTTTAACTTGTTCATATTTTTCTCATATTTACAGCATCTAATATAGATATACATGTACAAACACATTTTTATCGAATTTCAAAACTTTGTTATCTTCACTGTATCAACATGTGCCAATCTACCTTCACTGTATCAACATGTGCCAATCTACTTCAACCTTTTTGCTGTTCCGTAACCATTTGATATTTATAAACATTTCATAGCATCTGATGAAATACTGCAGTATGATATGTGAAAGCCTGAATTATAACCTTCAGTATAAATCTACACCACAGATACATGTAATTTCAAATATGTTAAATGCTTTTCTCAGATATGTGTGGCATCAAATACTACTAGAAATCATAGTTGCCAACCTCTGAGAATGAAAAATCATGTCATGAGATACCAAAAAGCGTGTGAAAACGCGCGACATACTTTCGGATTATTGAACAAAATTTATATAAAATTAATTTGCCAATATAAACGCCCATTGTACTCAACATTTGCCTGTTTTGCTGATTTTAGAACTACCTGACTAGGTACATATTCAAAACAATTACAAGTTTGGTTGAATTTACAAGTCAATAGGGCAAAAGTTAGCAGAGTTCTCAGCCTTGTCCTTGATGATTACCTCATTCAACAATTTTTTTTGTAGCTGACAAGGAGGAAATGGGCATAGACCCGTTTTGACAGATAAATGGTTTCAAATAAGCCCTCGCTTTTGTATATCCGACTATATCACTTTCTATAAATGATCCAATATAAATATGTAAACTGCATAGCCCCCTACTCCACGATCACTTTCTTGGACTTCAAACTCAGAGTCCCAAATTTTGTTTTGGTATCACTGATCCGGTACAAAAATATCGTTTTCTATTTGCACTCTTGCCTTTAGTCGTCGTACCCAACCAAAAAATTTATTGAAAAGATTTAAAATAAGTTGTTTGGCCGAATCGAAGTTTGTAATTTACCTTACGGCCATGAAAAGTCCGGAGAATCACGGGGATCGATAGCGCTAATAACCAAAAACATGAACAACGGTCATGGAAAAGTCCAGAGAATCATGAAAAACGCGATATTGCTAATAGCCAAAAACGTAAACAACGAAAAGCGTGTAATGGCGTGTGAAGTTCTGAAAAGCGTGTACACGCCGTGTGACAAAATCTATGCGTGGAAACCATTGAAAAAGCGTGTGTAACACGCGAAAATCATGTGAGTTGGCAACTATGCTAGCAATTTTCAATTAAAGATTTTTGTTGATACAAAAGAATATTAAGTTCATAAAAAGGTTACTGTTGTTACTATTGTATTTTTATTTATCACATTGGCTAGGGGGAAGGTTTGGGCCCAATAAAACTAGTTTAACCCCGCCGCAGCAGGTTTGCACCTGTCCTAAATCAGGAAATTTATTAAGCCTTTGTGTGTCTTATCTGCTTTCTAGTTAGTTTACTTTATGTCTATAGGAGTCTAGGATGATGTTTATTTCGCTGATCTTATTTACTCTTTATTTAGGGGCTGACTCCGACCTGCCGTTAGGTGTGGGGTTTCCTCACCGTTCATTGAAGATATTATGGTGGCTTTGAGTTGTTATTACTCCCCTTTGGGTCGTTGTCTCTTTGACACATTCCCTGTTTCCCTTCTTTTTTCTATAAATAGCATTCTTTAAAAAAAAACCTGCAGTTCACACATTATTGCGTGAAGCATACCCTCAATCATACCAAATTTTCAAATCAGTCCAACAGGAAGTCGATATCAATTATATAAAGCAACAGAATATACCCATAACGCTCAATTCATTGCAAGAGAGCAACATTCAAAATTTCAAATGAACCCCTTCCGGAAATCTGTGACAACAATATTATAAATGATGATGGGATAACGGACAGACAAGTGTATTTAATATCCCTTATTCTTCAAGTGGGGATAAAATAAATCTCTGATCGTAAATACTCACTTGTACAACAGTTTAACATATGATAGTCCCTCTATAAGTATAAAAGAAGACCATTCTCTAAGTAACGCTGTCAGACTAGTGTACGCTTGTCGACACTGTACAATGTTAAACCTGCCAGTCGTATGAGGTATGTGTAGACACTTTGGCAAAGGAATGTCATGTTCTAGAACCATCTCTATTCTGTGACTGTGCATCCATTTTTGCCTGAAATTTATCAATAATTTCACTTATGATTCCTGCATGATATCTACATCTCCCCAATAATTTATGTTTACACCACATCACTTTATGTTATCTACAACATGTAGATGTTTAAACACCATCTTTGGTCCTTTTTTATTTGACATTATAAATTTATATGTGTACATTCTTTTTGACACATAATATGGGCTCATATAATCTTTTTGTGTTTTATTCTTCCTACTGAGGCAGGCTAAAAGAACATAGACTAGTTACAATTATGACTAGTTCAATATTTTGCTCCAAATACCTTACTTTTAATTTCTGAAATTTCCACATTAATTGGTTGATAGAAACTTATTTTGCACTTGAACTCTGAAAATAAATATTTTGGAAAATATCCTTTCAAATCTTTAAGAAATTTCTTGTACTTTGGTAGACTTTGTCAATTCACTATAATAAGATTTTTTGTCTTTCCTTTGTGTTTGTCTTGTGCAGTTCCAATGTTGATTGTGAATATTTTCAACCATTTCCTGTTATCTTCTTTTTTCTATTTAATTCATCATTGAAATTTGGTGAAAAATGCAGTTAAAATCCCAGTACATGTCCTACATTATAGCATGTGAAAATTCTATTTTAAGCTTTTCTTCACATGTGATTCATGATGCAAAATATAATTTATCCTGCAATGGCCATTTTTATAGACGTATACAACCCTACAAATATTTTTTTTTCGTATTCCTAGGGTAGGCTGGTAACCGGCCCATGATTTTAAGCGAAGGAAAGACAGGGCGACTGGTTTGAAAACCCCACTACTTTGACGTCACAGTGTAAATTCGTCTATGACGTCAGCTATTTAACCAAAATGGCTGAAGTTGTTTACTTTCTACTTTGTCCCGCTTCACTAGGAAGATGCATTTTTAAATAGGTTTTTAATGATTGCAGGATAAAAACAATATATGTACATTGTCGGGAGATATAAGATTTATTTGTACTCACTGCGAAACAGGTGAGAAATGCTTGGTAAACCTCGCATTTCTACCTGTTTCTCAAGCTCGTCAAATAAATTTTACATTTTCCGACAAAGTACATATATTGTATATATATTTTACAAAGACTTTACATAAGCAGCAGCAGCGTCAGAAACAATTATAAGTGTTCTTAAGGCATCTGTTTCAATGGTAGCAACAATAATCATGTATAAATGTGATCAATTATTTTGTGAAGTAACCCCAGTACACAACAGCATTATAGAATCATATATTATTTTCTTACCAAATTTTAATGTCTAAATTAACAACAGGTTTCCAAAAGGATGCAAACTGGTTCAGTGACGAATCTCTGAAATAAAAATAAATCATTTCAAAACTAAAAGATGACTTGCTAACTGTACACAAGGCTAATGCCTCTAAACTTAAGGTGTCCCCATTGTTACATTTAACTGTATGTTGTAAAGTTCTCAAACTAATCTGCCAACAATATTTCATTAAGAAAATAAACTTTAAATTAATATTGCATCTAAATCAATATAATACATGAATTTATGTAAAATGTTGTCTGAAATCATTTGTGAATAATTTGTTTTCATGAGATTCCATTAAATGTTAATATTAGCATATGAAATTTCTAATCTGTAATAATTGTAACTGCATCAGCTGAAGACCACACAATAAAAAAATTCAAAATAATGATAAAATTTGTGAGTCTAAGAATTAGAAAAGGAATTGTTGATTATCATATTTCTGATGTCTTGAAGGTTGAAAACAAAAGTTCTTGTTAAAGCTTCAGTTTTAACTTTAAACCCTTTTGACAGTTCAAACATGATAATTAATGGCTTGAAAGGACAGAATTAAACTGCCTACAATAATTCTGTATCTATACAGGTAATTATCATTATTATACATGTATTCATATTTTGCAATGTCTATACAACTCTTATTCTAATGAAGTTGTATTTGTAATGTTTATTTTGATTGGATGATTCATAAGTTTTCAGGGAATAAAATCCATGTTTTGAGGTTGGAACCAATAGCAACATCAAACTGTGAACGAAACCAAACATCCGATTATTTTCAAGATTGATTTAAATCATATTTTGAAAGGTCTGCATGACAATGGAGATAACCATACTTTATGTAAGAACCTTAGGGGGTAAATTTTATATTTTAAGGCAGCAAAAATGTGTTTTCAACCTCAAGGGACATGTCGCCAAATGACTAAATTATGCGACATTCAAATCTACAGTTACCTCAAAGATCCTGAAATACAGCATAGTTATCTCAAATATGGAGGTCTATTAAAACAGCACCTTTCCATGTTCTGTTTTATGGAAGGTTTTATCACTTTAGGCGACTATGTCCAATTCAAATACTTGCTTTGACCTTGGAAATTTTTGGGACAATTTCCTGAATTTTCACTTCTGTTTTATTTCTACTTTTGTACCACAGTAGTACAGTAACACCATTTATCATCCTAAAACATGTCAAATAAATTTAGTACCAGTAATTTAGTACCAGTAAGATCTACCCAGAAATTCCTTTTCTGTGCAACACTAGCACTGTTCATATTCTTGTTTTACATACTTTATATTATGTTGGCTGTTAAGGACTGGATTATTTGTAGTAGGAGGTAGAAAAAACACTGGGATTCCATTAGTAATGCTGTCGGTCAATTTGTAGTGCACTGGACTGGACCCAAATGACTGGAGATGGACCAACAACTGGTCAGCTTGACACAAACTGAAATGTACAAAAATAAATTTTGTAAATCTTTTCAAAATTAATATACAAATTTGTCAACTAAATTTAATAAGAAATCTAACTGAATTTTTCTTTTCATCTAATTTGAAATGCTGATTCCCTCTGAAGGTGAAACTCCACTTGAAGGAAACAGATTGTATAAGAAATGTACCCTGCCTTCTATGGCTTGTAGGGTGCAACCCCTAATAAACATCTCAACTGGATGTAGATTTATATAACGGGAGAGCGAGGCACTATTTCTGCATGCAAAATACAAACTCTCTTTGAGTTACCTTGCGTTGGTTGTGTTATTAGATTTAATGACCCTGTCAACTTCATCCTAATTTCTGGCAGCAATCAAAATTTTCTGCCAAAATGTTCTGCTTGCATGAAGCAACATGCTCTTGTTCTCAATATTGCTGAAATATTGCTACCTGAATATAAAATCAATAATCGAACAGTATATTGAAAAGAAAAGAGAGAAAAATTAAAGACTAGAGCTGTCGCAGAATGGCAACCAATTATGAGTTCTGAGTCTGAAAAATTATAGTTTCTATATTGTATACTAGACATTGTATTGTTAAATGTATATTATTGTTTATTTGTTATTATTTTTAACTTGTGAAGGCCTCAGGGAAGATTAGTTGTATTGCTAACTGTGTAACCCTCTTGAAATAAAGAATATCATTATTATTATTATTATGCCTCACTCACTGAATCCTGAATCAATATGGCAAGTGCAAATTAAAGTGTGTGTGGACAAAATACTGGTGTGGACAAAGTATAAATATGGACCTGATGATATATTGCCCCTTTTTTCCAGAAAACATACAAGGATGAATTTTCTCCCTTTCATAATTGCTAGCAGCAACCATGTGGTGAGCCCTAAATTTATTTCTATGGTTGGTAGGCACCTTTCTGTAAAGTTTCACCCTAATTTTCTCCCGCCTTTTTTAAAAAAAAATTTCCATGGCAAATGCAGCCATTTTGAAAAAAAATCACTTCTATGGGCGATAGGCAACCTTCCAGCAAAGTTTCATCAAATTTAAGGCACTTTGAATTTTCCAGCCTCTTTTTTTCTTTTCTCATGGTAACGGTGCCATTTTGAAAAATTCTAAAAGATGAATGTGTCAACATCTACTCACTGTAATTAAGATTCCATTGAAATGTTGCTTGTAATGTTTATGATAAACGTTAAGAGTTGTGGTTTTATTTGTACGGATTTAGGAGCAAACAAACGAACGAACAGATGGATGGACAGACAAGGGTAAAACAATATGCTCCCTGGCTTTTCGTCTCGGAGGCATAAAAAGGAGATAATTTCTGATATGAATCTATAAACTTGTCACAAGACAGTAAATCATTAATAAGTGAAAAAGACTAGACATCTGAAAGATGACAACCATCTCTGTGGACCAACTGTAATAAGTGCAAATTTAAGTGTGTGTGGACACAATACAGGGGTGGACACAGTACAAGTGTGGACAAAGTATAAATGTGGACACAATAATATAAGGAATAAACAAGATGTAATAACATGTCTGAAAATGCATAAAAACAATATGTAATGACTGAATTAAACATATTTTATTTGCTCAAAACATTAGCAATTGGGATTGGGCACAAGTTTTTACAACATTATTTACAGCCCGCTCCCTACAATTTACAATAAATTATATATAAATAACAGCAATCATTCAAATAAATAAAAATCATNTACATGCTACATGCAAAATACCAACACCTGCCTGAAAAGATAAAAAATATAGCCTGAATAAAATTTTGTCTTCAAGAAAGCAATAATCTGACCTTGAATACCAAGTTCAAGATAAAAGGTCACAAATTGGGGTACATGATACAATTACTTGAAGTTATCTATCTACATGCCAAATATCAAACGCCTACATGAAAAGACAAAACAAGAGTGGACCCTAATAGATGTCTCGCCCATCCCTGCTTGTCGCTAAAACAATCATGCACTACTCAAGAGCAACCTACAAGCCAAATATTATTACCATTCCACTTACAGTAATTAAGAAACTATTCTAATCAGAAACACTCAACTTTGTTCACTAGACCATGAAATTGAGGTCAAGGTCAAAAGCCATATGGCAGACNAATCATAAATAAATTTTGTCGTATTTGAGTATATAAGGAACACTCCATGAAGAAATGAAAACTATTTTCGCAAGGAAAGCCACAATCACAACCTGCGTCATTTTTAAGGTTAAATCTATAAAGATCATAATTTAGACAACTGTTATTATGTCGAAGTTTAGTATGAATTATATTAAGCTTCCTATCACCATGAGAAAACCATGGTTTACTATCAACGTTAATATTTTTTAAATTTCGCTTGAACCCAGCTACAGTAATGACTATAAAGTTTGTAAAATATTACAAGTTTGTACTATGCTTTTATCATGTTTACCATTATTGCAGGGAAAAGCTTGACAAAAAAAACTAGCTACATGCAAAATACCAACACCTGCCTGAAAAGATAAAAAATATAGCCTGAATAAAATTTTGTCTTCAAGAAAGCAATAATCTGACCTTGAATACCAAGTTCAAGATAAAAGGTCACAAATTGGGGTACATGATACAATGACTTGAAGTTATCTATCTACATGCCAAATATCAAACGCCTACATGAAAAGACAAAAAAATATAACCCAGAGTAAGCCTTTGTTATAGACAGATGGACAGACGGATGGACAGATGGACAGATGGACAGACAGACAGAGTGATTACTTTAAGGCATCTACCACTATGTGGCAGTGACCTAATAAATGATTTGATATGAAGATTGGATAATTTAAAATCAAGTTACAGTATGAAATCTGTCTGTATTCTTACCTTTGCAATGCCATCCAGAAATTTTTGACATTTGCTGTCCTGAGAACACCTCTACGAGTAGAACATGTAATGTCATGCAGAAAATCGTAACTTCCTTCAATCATAATCTCTACTTGTGTTAATCTTCTGCAAAATAGAATATACAGTAAAGCATTAATTAGCTGTCCTGAGAACACCTCTACTAATAGAACATGTAATGTCATACAGAAAATTAACTTCCTTCAATCATAATCTCTACTTGTGTTAATCTTCTGTCAAATAGAATACACAGTAAAGCATTA
>MJUU01061632.1:37921-53859 GCA_002080025.1 Modiolus philippinarum | reverse complement strand
CCCGCCTAACGAGATTACGCGAGAACACGAATCAGCTGTGTATTAACGACAAAATGGCGTCGCCTCCGCGAAAAGGGTAGATACAATTCAAAATTCCAAAATAAATGGATAAAAGAGATGGACTTTTTGAGCAAGAGTGATAAATATATACACGCAGTGTTTCTGTTGTGTGGCATAACCTTTGCCTTAGTGCACGGAGGATGAAATGACGTTGTTCGCCATAGAGAAACAGAGGGACACAAACGTAGTGCTCGACTTCGGACTCAAAATGCTGAAATTCTGTTTACATTATTCACAGTAACTTCGGTGTTTTGTTATTTGTAGCTGAGCACAACCTACCATTCTCAGTAGCTTGCACTGATGAGACATAAGTTGTCGAAATGCCCATATGTAGATAGTAAATTTACAGTGACTTCGTTATTGAGTTATTTAATCATATGCAAAAATAATGAAATTTAAGAACTAGATGACTTGACAGAGGAAGTGAAAAAATTGAAAATACCAAAATTAATTAAGCCACCGAGTGTTACACTTGTACTCAGCCTTGTACTTTGGAATACTTACATGTACGTATATCAACAAAGAGGAGCAAGACAATGAAATGTAAATAAATAGAGTTTTAAATAAATTGCCAACAACCCATATAAAAACTGAAAAGACAACCTAAACCGGGAAGGAAAATTTCGGATTTTAATTCTTGAAAAAATTAAATGTCAAGATTTCAGCAAAACAGTAATAATTACAGAACTTCTGGAATACCCAGGAACCTGCCTTAACAGCATTCCATGCTTTGATTTATTGGATTTTAATGGGGTTCCTTTCTTCTTATCCACTTATGGTATAGTTAGAGTAGTATGTTGACCAATTTGACATGCCTCTTGCCATTTCCTATCTATATAAGGAATCATAAGAGCTAATTTTTATTTTCCTTAGTTTGTGTGCAGCTAATAACTGGGTCAAGCTCTTTATTGTGTCCATTTAATTACTGTATCAAGCTCTTTACTGTGTCCTCATTCATTTTGAATTACACTTGTTCAAATTTCAGTGTTAGACATGCTGCGGTGGTATCATGCTGCGCTCAGCGTAGCCCTTTATTATTATCATTACATAATCACTAGTTGGTATGAGTCAATTATTGTTTTATTTGATTATTACTTTGTATGACTATGAGATGATTTTTATGCCCTGATCAGATTCTGGAGGAGGGAGAATGTTTCTTTAGGTCTATTCATGTGTATTTTACAGTAAAATTTCATTTACTCTGAACATAATGATTGTGTATTTTCCTCTCATGACTGTGTAGCAATTAAACAAAAAAAATGAAATAAATTTCATTTAAAAAACATTTTTTTGCAATCCCACCTAAATGTCAATCAAAAGCTTCTGGCAATGTACTTTAATTCATAAAAATTGAAATTTTACCAGATTCACAAGATTGACCATGTTTGGACTGATGGGTCGGTAGACATCTATTCCACATTTTATTAACATTGTAATTTCTATTCATTTACAGAAATCCTTTCTAAACTAGAAAAGAATATTTAGTTAAGGCTTTTCAAAAAACTTTGTTTCTCAAGCCCCTCCAGTGTCTGCCAAAACATAGCCGCATCATTTTTTTGATTTTTTTTAAATAGCTAAAATCTTAAATTCTTACAAAAAACTGAAGTGCATGCTTAGATATCTTAGGAATTAAGCTCAGATGTATAGAAAAATTATCACATAGTGATGTCAGATTTAAATTTTAGTGACATCCAAGAAATCATGAAAAAAAAACCCGCCCACACTAAATTTACAATAAAAAGGCTTGAGTAACAAACAATTTATTTTGAATTGCCTAAAAATATACTTTGTAGTGGATACCTGCTAGCATGAAATGCATTATCATACACCTTGTAAATCAAATTCTGTACTTTTACTTTCATAGATATAAGTTGGGAAATTGAGAAAGGTTCAGCCAGTCTTTATCTGTTTTCCAAGTATCTGTTGAGATATAGTAAATTCTAAGATAGGGATATTTATATACAACATGGTTGCCATTTTTTGCATGCATTCATTCAAGAGGGTCAGGTCATTTGCATTTTTTTTTATCAATTAAAGAACTAGCAGATCTTCTTGTCGAAAATGATAGAAATACAAAGTCCAAGCCAATTTCTTGTACCTTGCAAAATGACACAGTGTTTCTCATACATTACTGCAAAGCATTCTAAAAAGTTTTGCTAGAACAGAAGATTAACTCCCTTTGTCACATACTTATGTATCTCCAGAGATATTTACTGGTGTTGAAAAATGTACATTTGTCATCAATTAAAAGTGCAAATTGATAACAAATTACTGATAATTTATTCATTTTATCTTTCATATATATATATCTGCAGTGACTTTTTGTTCAGTTAATAAAGTAAGATTATCAATCGACCTTAATTTATGACAGTAACACCCCCGTACCATCCTCGGCCAAGATTAAGTTTTTATTGTCACACTAAATACAATACTCTGTTGAAAGGTTTTTGGTGCTATGTTAAACATACAAAGTTATCATACAGCTCATTAGTATTGTTATTGTAGTATATGTATGTAAAAGGAAAACAGTGTGTATGTCATATAATTGTATAATGATTTGTTTATTGTTTTATATTGTTAGGAAATAAAAGTAAAAACAAATTGTTTTTCTCTCTAATCATGGACAATATAACATACTACCAGTAAGTAATACATTGTCCCAGCTGTAAATCATCACATTTTCTGCATATTAACATGGACTCTCTGTAAGGACCAAGCAATTTTTATATAGGCTGAGAAACGGCATGTCATAGATTTTGCTGATATTCATTGTATAGATTGATATGAACCTATGAATCACAAAAATAATGCTAATTTATTATTATTGACCTCCGTTGCCATGGTAACCATGGTGTCCTTGTTTTGTCATTTCAAAAACCCTAATTTTAGTCACTTTTCAAACCTAAATATTTGAAGGCGGATCAATACATGTCAAATGCAATTTTGTATTAGGTTAGTTTGGAACACAATTGACCATATCCAAAACAGTTTTAAAAATTTACATAAATGTGAAGTCAGAACGAGGCTAACAAAGATTTCAAGAAATTGGCCTTTTTTCAATGCATATTTTTGATAAAAAAATGCCAAATTCTTCATTTTCAGCCTAAATTTTTAGAAAAAGCACCAAATGCATATAATTGTTAGGACTATTATTAACTAAAACTAAGTTAGTTATTCAAAATATATAAAAATCTTGGTGGGATAAGAATAAGTATTTCACGAAAGGATATGGAGTAAATGAACATGAGACCATAACACATATGTTAACTCCAACTGCAATAATTTCAATGAGCTGTATGGCCATTTCGGAAATTTATTCCTAATCAGCAGCACTAGAATCCAAACGAAGGAAATCCATAATTTCAAAAAAATGTTAAAATTCATAAAACCAAACGAAATGCGAATAATCAGTAATATCAAATATAGCTAAGGACAAAACTATGATGGTGGGAGTTAATCCTTCGTTTTTAGAATTTACATAAATTTAGTTAATAGTAATTGAACAAAGTGTACACATGATATATTATCTCATGTACAAGTACACCATATCTAAGAAAAATAAAGAGCATACACGGGGAATTGTTTTACCAATTCCACACTGCAATAAAAGACAAACTCCTGTATTAAATATTTCACGAAAGGATATGGAGTAAATGAACATGAGACCATAACACATATGTTAACTCCAACTGCAATAATTTTAATGAGCTGTATGGCCATTTCGGAAATTTATTCCTCATCAGCAGCACTAGAATACAAACGAAGGAAATCCATAATGTCAAAAAAAATCTTAAAATTCATAAAACCAAACGAAATGCGAATAATTAGTAATATCAAATATAGCAAAGGACAAAACTACGATGGTGGGAGTTAATCCTTCGTTTTTATACGACCGCAAAAAAATTTTTGAGGTCGTATATTGGTATGATACTGGCGGCGTCTGCGTCGTCGTCGGCGTCTGTAGACTCTTCGTTTCCGTGCGATAACTTCAGTTCTAGTTGATCAATCCTTATGAAATTTTAACATAATGTTGCTTGTCACAAAAGGAAGGTTGGGATTGGTTTTGGGTATTGTGGCCTCGCCCGTTTTTTTAAAAAGGGCCAAAAAGGGCCAAATTAGGTGTTTTCATATATTGGGCTGTAGAATATTTATTATTTATCGGATTTTGATGGGGTTTCTTTCAGTGTGATCCTTAGAAAATTTGGAATCGGAGGTATGTCAACGGATTTTATGTCACATGTACCGTTAATGAGATAAATGGGTCCCAAATGGGAGAAATCTCAAAAATCTATTTTTTTCATTTCTTGTCCGATTTTGATGCAGTTTTTTTCATTAGATTCCTTATGAAAAATTAATATGGCGCTCAACTTTTATATTTTTGGTAACTTGTTTCCTTTCCGAGCTATGAGGGCCGAACGGGGCCAAAATTTTGCAAATTTGCTGATTACCTGAAATTTTTATTTTTCATCGGATTTCGATGGGATTTTTTTGTTTGAATTCCTCTTGATATAAGCTTTCAGTAGTATGTCAACGGATTTTGCGTTGCTCTTATCGTTTCCGAGCTACAAGGGGTCAAAGTGGCCAAAATTGCAAATTTTCGAAATATGTGAAATCTTTATTTTTCATCGGATTTCAATAGGATGTTTTTTCTTTGGATTCCTCTTGATGTAAGCTTTCAGCAGTATGGCAGCGGATTTTGCGTTGCTCTTACCGTTTTCGAGCTACAGGGGGTCAAAGGGGCCAAATTGCAACTGATTCAAGCTCTTTATTGTGTCCATTTAATTACTGTATCAAGCTTTTTACTGTGTCTTCATTTATTTGAATTGCACTCATGTTCAAATTTCAGTATTCGACATGCTGCGGTCGTATCATGCTGCGCTCGGCGTAGCCCTTTATTAGAATTTACATAAATTTAGTTAATAGTTAATAAGTGTCTTAGAAAGTTGGTTACCACGGAAACAGGGCAAAAAAGGCCATTTCTGTACAATACTGTATAGGTATTAGAATAGTGTGTATAGGAAATTAGACCAAATCACTGTGCATTATATCTCAGATTAGACATAATTTAAACTTAGATGTATTATAACCTTGAAACAATTTCAAGGTCAACTGAAAAGTGAGCATTTTTGAAGGAACAATTAAAAAAAATAATCAAAATTTTAAGTGACCTTGAGGACGAGCTAAATGACCTTGAAATCATTCAAAGGTTTTCAAATGTAAAACTCATTCTTTAGGTGTATATGATGAACAGTATTGATATCTAGGGTAAGGTAAGTGGTAATTACATAGTTATACAATTTTCATAGAAATGGCCAATTTTGCCTTGTTTCCATGGTTACTCATCTTATCATTGATGTTCTAGGACACTTATTCTTACCCCACCAAGATTTTTATATTTATTTGAATAACTAACCAAGCTGTATATGACAATGGTACTATTGAGTATATGCAGTTGGTGCACTTCCTAAAAATTGACCTTGAAAAGTGATAAAATCAGCATAATTTTGTCAAAAATTTGCAGTAAAAAAAGATCTTTTTCTTGACATATTCGACAGCCTCGTTCTGACTTCGAATTTATACAAAGTGTTCAAACTTTTTTTTGAGATGGTCAATTATGCTTCAAATAAACACCATAAAAAGTTATATATAAAATGTATTGATTTTCCTTGGAAAAAAATGTGTTTTGAAAGTGTATATTTTAGGTTTTTGAAATGGCTCAAAATGATAGTCATGGTTACCATGGCAACGGAGGTCAAAAATAAGGAACTAACATTATTTTTTTGACTCAGGGGTTAATTTCAACATATAAAGAAAATCAGCTAAATCTGTGACATGCCATTTCCAAGTAATTCTAGTCCTTACACGACTTTCATATTTCTTGTATCTCCTGTTGTAAGCACATTTTACAGGCGTACCATAGTTTACATTGCCTTGCGTTATTGTTGTCCTGTGTCTTTATTCCTGTGTCTGTTCATCTTTAAACTGAAAGTTATGTTCGATGAAAATTTTCAGGATATCTATTTAAAGGATTAATTTAAGTTGTTCGCCATATTCAGCAATGTTGACAGAAGTAGCAGCATAAACTAAGATATTTTTCAGGACCCTTTAATGTAGGAATACAATATTTGATAAATGGGTAACTTACATCCAAATCTATCTGGTAGACACAAATTATGTTACCTTGACATATTTTTCACGGTCCATTGCCTGGGTCAAGTTTTTGCCTAACCAGCACGAGTTTTCATCTGTTGTCCATCTGTCTGGCATATACTTTTTATTGAAAATTCTTCTTCTCTGAAACCATTGAGCCAATTGGAACCAAACTTGGACACAATATTCCTTAGGTCTGAGGTGGGCCCCTACAAAAATGTATTTTGCAGGTCAGTGCTATATCCAAGGTGGCCACCAGAGTGGAACATAATTTAAACATTGGAACCTACGGGAAAACACATTCAAAATGTTTGCAAATGATTTTTGATGCCTTATACATATTATAGTTAAATTTGAACAAATATGCCACTTTAATTGGACTGCCGTGCAGAATATTGAACCCCTGTTCTATTAAGGGAAGATAATTTGTTTAGAAATAAAAGGAAAAAATCAGTTTTTGGCCATTTAGTGAAAAATTAATACCAATGGGGAGTAATTGTGCGCCACTTCTGGAAGATTTGTTTTTATACCCGTAGGAAGCCAGATTCATACAAGAGCTTGTCCAGAAGAAAGAGAAAAATCTAGCCAGGTCCTTGAATTTCAGTTTCCAGTACGTAAATGATGTTTTATCTTTAAACAATCCTCAATTTAAGGATTATCTACATCTCAGCTACCCAAATGAACTGGACATGAAAGAAACAACTGATACACCAACATCAGCACAGGGCCTGACTATATATATATCTTCGATATATATAGTCCCTGATTAGCATCATACCTGGACCTTTACCTTTATATCGACAAATTGGGTCAGTTGAAATCCAATCTTTATTACAAACGTGATGATATTGACTTTCCAACTGTGAACTTCCAATTTTTGAGTAGTAATATACCCACATCTCCAGCATATGGAGTCAACATTTCACAGCTCATTCGCTACTGTCGTGCATGTAATTTGTATGTCGATTTCGTCAACAGAGCAACATTACTATCTCAAAAGTTACTTAAAAAGGGTTATGATCAATCACTGTTACTATTGTCACTCAAAAAGTTTTATGGTTGTCATCACGGATTTACTGATCGTTAAAATGTGTGTGTATCACAAATGAAGATGGACATCTTTCAAGAGATCCCGATATATTACTGGATTGACAATTACCTAATTTGACATTACACCGGACTTTTCACTCGCAGTGTGACGGGTGTCACATGTGAAGCAGTTCATGCTTACCTTTCCGGAGCACCTGATGACACCCCTGTTTTTAAGGGGTTCACACTGTTAGAGCCTTATTTTTTGTTGCGTTCGTTTGTTTCGTTCTCTATTAGCTTTTACATGTTTTTCGGTTAATGGACTTCCAAATGTTTAGGTTTAATCTGCACTGATGAGACATAAGTTGTCGAAATGCGCATATGCAGAAAATAAATTAACTGTAACTTCGGTATTTTGTTATTTACTACGACTGGGCCGATGCCTCTGCTGGTAGACTATTAGTCTCCGAGGGTATTCACCAACCCAGTAGTTAGTACTTCGGTGCTGACCCGAAAACAGAATTTATTGAAACTTGCAAAGTTTTACAAAATTTTGTTTAAAACTAAGGAGTATCTCCCTCATGCATAGCTCTGTCCTTAGCTGAATTTTGGCTTTTCTATTTAGACCCTTGGACTTCCAAATGTTTTGGTTTAATCTGCACTGATGAGACATAACTTGTCGAAATGCGCATATGCAGAAAATAAAAATATATGTTGCGAGACAGCTTAATGTCATATAAATTGGACAAAATAAGAAATTTTGTATAGCTGTCGTGCATGGAGAACAACAAAATAAAAATATGCAATAAAACTAAAATCTAAAAAATATATGTACCAGAAAGAAGAACAACAAAATAAAACTAGATTTGCAATTGCAAGCAATAGCTGATGTCGCCCCTGACAGCAAAAGCGATGATTCCAGCTTGTTTGCAGCATCCAAATCTACCTAGAAATCAAATTTCTTTGAAATCGGACAAAGTTGAAATTTTAATTTCGGCGGTCATCTTGGAAAAGGGCGGCCATGTTGAAAAAAATTTTCCTTGCATACCCACCTCCAGATAGTGATCCAACTTTGTACCAAGTATGGATGAATTCTGTCAAAGCACGATTGAGAAAATTTCAATTTTCATTGAAATTGGACGAATTTCGAATTTTTCGTATTTCGGTCGCCATCTTGAAAATGGCGGCCACTTTGAAAAAAATTTTACTTGCATGCACCCCTTCAGATAGTGTTCCAACTTTGTACCAAATATGAATGATTTCTGTCCAGGCATCATTGAGATATAAGCCGGAAAAAAAGAGGTGGAAGAAAGAAAGAAAGCGTAATAATAACTAGAATCGCAATTGCAAGCAAGAGCTGATGTCGCCCCAGACGTCCAAGTCGATGATTCCATCTTGTTTGTATTGTCAAAATCTACATAGAAATCAATTTTCCTTGAAATCGGACAATGTTGAAATTTTGACCTATTTTGGCAGCCATCTTGAATATGGCGGACATTTTGCAAAATTTTTTCGCATGAATTCCTTCCTCTCACCTTATTAAACATTAATACAAAATATGAACAAATTCTGCCATTCAGTTCCTGATTTATTGAATACTCAATATTTTGACGTAAAATGGCGGCCATCTTGAAAAATTTTTGTTAGTGCATGCACATCTTCTTATGGTGGTTCAACTTTGTGTCAAGTATGAATGAATTCTGTCCAGGCATCTTTGAGAAAATAGCCGGACAAAAATCATTGGAAGAAAATAAAAGAGAAAAGCAATAACAATACTAGATTTGCAATTGCAAGCAATAGCTGATGTCGCCCCTGACAGCCAATTCGATGTTCCCATCTTGTTCGCAGCGTCAAAATCTACCTAGAAATCAATTTTCGTTGAAATCGGACAAGGTTGAAATTTTGACGTATTTTGACCGCTATCTTGGAAATGGCGGCCATTTTGAAATTTTTTGTTGGTCCATGCACATCTCCTCATAGTGGTCCAACTTTGTGCCAAGTATGAATGAATTCTGTCCATGCATCTTTGAGAAAATAGGCGGACAAAAATCATTGGAAGAAAGAAAGAATAATAATAAAGAAAAATAACAAAGAAACAGACAAAGAACAATATGTCGTCCCGACTACGTCTTGGGCGACATAATAACAACAAAGAAACGGACCAATAACAATATGTCGTCCCGACTACGTCTTGGGCGACATAAATATGCAATAAAACTAAAATCTAAAAAATATATGTACAAGAAAGAATTCTTTCTTGTACATATATTTTTTAGATTTTATTTTTTATTTCATATTTTTCTTGTACAAATATTTTTTAGATTTTAGTTTTATTGCATATTTTTATTTTGTTGTTCTCCATGCACGACAGCTATACAAACTATCTTATTTTGTCCAGTTTATATGCAGAAAATAAATTAACAGTAACTTCGGTATTTTGTTATTTATCTTCCTCATGCAAAGCTCTGTCCTTAGCTGATTTTGGCTTACATTTAGACCCCGATATATTACTGGATTGACAATTACCTAATTTGACATTACACCGGACTTTTCACTCGCAGTGTGACTGGTGTCATATTTGAAGCAGTTCATGCTTACCTTTCCGGAGCACCTGATGACAGCCCTAATTTTAAGGGGTTCGCACTGTTGTTTAAATTCACAGTAAATTAAGTATTTAGTTATTTGCTACCACTGGGTCGATGCCACTGCTGTGGACTGTTAGTCCCCGAGGGTATTCACCAGCCCAGTAGTCAGTACTTCGGTGCTGACCCGAAAGCCGACTATATTTGAACCTTTCAATATCAAATTTTTTGTAAATTTAGCTGAAAACTAAGGAGTATCTCCCTAATGCAAAGCTCTGTCCTTAGCCGGTTTTTGCTTCACATTTAGATCATCTTGGTTATTCGTTCTCTTCAGTTTTTAAACATCTTTGAGTTTATGGTCTTCCAAATTTTTAGATTTTATCTGCACTGAAGAGACATAAGTTGTCGAAATGCGTATATGCAGAAATTAAATTCACAGTAACTTCGGTATTTAATTATTTATCACGTTCTTTGTATGTTATCCTTATATTGCCATGCATTCTGGATATACGATTTTGGCTCTCGCTTCGGTATTCATTTGGAAATTTATTCGATGACCCCAATCTTTTTATATGCAAAACGATCGCAAGTACATTAGATAATAAACAGCTGCGCCAAGAGCGCATGATACGCCCGTCCCCACTTTAAAGCAAACTGATTAAATGATTCTTGAAATTAAAAACTCCATATAGATGGGACTTCTGAAATGTATCAATTATTTCATCTGATGTTAAACAGTCAAAAATGAATATTGGTTTAGGGGTAGTGATCTCTTAAAATTAATGTCTAGACAGAAATTGAAATTGCATACTTTTTGAAATAATCAAAGTCCTATAACTCTGGAACGAAAAATCCTTCCACAAAATAAATCGATAGGGAGCTTTCTTCCGTCATATCCAACAATCTTGCAAAGTTTCAAGAAAAATGAATAAAGCGTTCTCTAGCTAGAGTATGACATATGGACGGAAATGGTATTTCATGCTTTTTTTTTAATAATCAAGTCCCATAACTCTGTAATGAAAAATCAATCAACAAAATAAAATGATAGGGAGCTTCCTCTCTTCATACCCAACAATCCTGCAAAGTTTCAAGAAAAATCATCAAAACATTCTCTAGTTAGAGTACGACATATGGTGAAAAATTGCAATTTCAAGCTTTTTTGGAATAATCAAAGTCCCATAACTCTGGAATCAAAAATCCTACGACAAAATAAAACGATAGGGAGCTTTCTTCCGTCATACCCAACAATCCTGCAAAGTTTCAAGAAAAATGGTCAAAGCGTTCTCTAGTTAGAGTGCGACCTGTGGACGGACGGACAGACGGACGGACGGACAGACGGACGGACGGACACCGGTATACCATAAAACGTCCCGTCAAAGACGGGCGTATGAAAATTAACCAAATTTTATATAATCTATCTGATTTAACTAAGATATATTAAAATTTTGTCAAAACTTGCAATTTTTTCCTATCATTTCAACAAAAATAACTGAATATTTACACGGCAGATCTTTTTTTATATGACCTGTGACCCTATAATTATACCCCCGCTTCCCATCGGAGATAGGGGGTATACTGTTTTCAGTCTGTGTGTGCGTGTGTGTGTGTGTGCGTGCGTGTGTGTGTGTGTGTGGGGGTCCGTCCGTTACACATTTTCGTCGCATTTATCTCGGCAATGGTAAAAGGTACAGATCTGAAATTTTGTCACAAGCTTTGTATAATCATACCATATTGTGGGATGCATTTTTGGACCAATCAGAATACTACTTCCTGTTTACAAACTTTGGTCAATTTTGACACTTGTAGCATTATAGTGTGAATTTTCGTCAAAGTTTTCTCAGTAATGGTAAATGATATAAAGCTGTAATTTTATCAGAAGCTTCACATGGTCATGCCATATTGTGGGATGCGTTTTCTGACCTGTCGGGATTTACCGACTTGGTCAATTTTGACACTTGTAGCATTGTAGAGTGAATTTTCGTCAAAGTTTTCTCAGTAATGGTAAATGATACAAAGCTTAAATTTTGTCAGAAGCTGTGCATGGTCATGCCATATTGTGGGATGCGTTTTCTGACTTGTCGGAATACTACTTCCTGTTAACAGACTTTGTCAATCTTTTTGCAATTGTGGCATAATGGAGTAAGTTTTCGTCAAGGATTTCTCTACATTGTTTTATGATGCAGCTTTTAAATTTTGTCACCAGCTTTGTATAGTCCAGCCATATTGTGGGATGTGTTTTCAGACCAACGGAGACACTATTTCCTGTTTACTGACTTAGTCAATTTTGATGTTCACTTCTGTATTGGGTTCACTCACACACTTGAATTTGCACTTTCCCTCTATGATTCATTGGCTGAGAGAGGGGGTATTTCTAGTGAGCTTGGGCTCACAGATCACTTGTTTTATTTATTTTTTGTTGGCTCTTATAACAAATGTTAAGTCAAGAAAATAAGAAAAATGGTTAGTCCTAAAAATTTTCCAATGTTAAACTTTGACCCTTTAATAATCATCACCTTAAATTTTGATATATTCGTATGGAAACGGTAACATTTAAGTTATTCGTTAGGTAATCTGGGATCGTACCAAGCTATCATAGCTGCTTTTATATTAAAAGGAAAATGAAATAACCAGGAATTTGTAATTAAAGTTTTATATACATGTATCATTATAAAGTTGCTTCAATGGGAATTTAAAAGAAAATTAAAAAGGTATCTATCAAGTTGTTCTTGTTTAAGCTGACATATTATTCAGTAAATACTAAACAACTATTATACCCTACAGTATAGAGAGTGGGGTATACTGCATTTACCTTGTCCGTCTTGTCGTCTGTCTGTTGGCTCAGATATTATCTCTGTTACACTATTCTCAGTTTCTGTTCCTTGGATTTATTTCAAACTAGACATGCAGCCTCTATATGGTTAGCTGTAAGGAACACCTTATTTTGAGTCCTGTCAGATGTGTACTTCCTGTTTTTACAAAATATGGGCATTAATACAAAATGTAGTGAAACATGAATATACCATCGCATCTTTCCCAGCTTCTACCAGACAGATTGATTTCAAAATTGGTATCCAATCTCTATATGATTATTTGTTAGTAACATCATATTTTGAGCCCTATCAGTTGGGTACTTCCTGTTTGACAAAATTGTGTACTTAGCTAAGAAACGTAGTGAGCCATGATTTTTTGTCTCATTTCTGTCAGCTTTTGCAAGAAAGATTTATTTCAAAATTTGGTATGCAGGTTCTATATGATTAGTTGTAAGAAAAGTTATTGTAGTGAAACGTGAATTTTGTTGCATTCTTTTTGCTTCTACAACAGGGATTGATGTCAAAATCGGTATGCAGCCTTTATATGGTACGTTGTAATGTGTCCTTCATGTTTGACAAAATGCGGAATTAAATATGAAATGTGGTGAAATAAGAATTTTTGGTCAAATTTTCTCAGCTTCTACAGATGGGATTGCTTTCAAACTTGGCATGCAGCTTTTACATGATAAGTTAAGTTGTAAGGAATATCCTATTTTAAGTCCTGCCGGACTTATATTACCTGTTAGATAAAATGCAGCCTTTATATGTTTAAAAGTAAGGCACCTGCTTTTGTCAATTCTGTCCAAAATTTATTTCCTTTTGTCCAGTAGGAGTATTCTTTGCACTTCAACGGTTGCAACTTTTTTGCTTTATACTGAAAAGCCACATTCTGATGGTGGACACACCGACTTATATTACTACATATTAGAAACATGTTCAGATATTTCTCAAAAAGAAAAAAAAATAAATCAAAATAACCATACTTTCCGATATTAGGAGATGTTTTCTTCTGAGGAGAAATGATGCAATATATATTTTTTTCAAAATGGATGACTAAAATCTTTGGTATGAAGATTCAATGTGTTGGATAATAAATTAAAGTTTTTGTTTCATATGTAGTGTTTTTGTCTCTAGCCATTATTTTGCATTTGGTCATGTAGCCATTATTTTGTATTTAGTCATGTATTAAGGCCATTATTCTTTTTGTGTGTTTGTGTAAAGTGTGGACATACAAATTCATCATTGTTTTGGGTATCTGCAGTCTGTTAGTTGGTTTGAAAGGACAGTGAAACTCTTTAAACCAAAGCCCTGTTTTTATACAGCATGTCAATATTACATGCACATTATTGTCCAGAGTTCCTTTTGTTGTTTACGTTTGTCTTTTGTATTTTAATTGTGTTTTTTATGCCCCACCCACGGATGTGGAAGGGGCATATAGTGTTACCCTTGTTCGTCCTTCCGTCCGTACGTCCGCTTATGATTTGCGTTAAGGTACATTTCTCGGAAACTGTAAGGTAACATTGATAGTAGGTCAGTAGGTAGATATTTGATAGTACTACAGAGTTCACTAGGTAGTTTGACTCTTTGACCTACATTTCATGCTTGAGTGACTCTGGTTGAGTTTTGTGTTAAAGTCCATTTCTCAACAACTACGCATTATAGGACAATGATGTTTTATCTAATTAATTGCCTTGATGAGTACTACCCAAAACATTGATAATTAGGTGCCCTTGACATACATTCTACGCTTCAGTGACTTTTGTTAAGTTTTGCGTTAAAGTCCATTTCTCAACAACTATAAGGTAATGAGGTTTCATCAAAATAATTGCCTTGATGAGTACTACCCAAATAATTGACAATTAGGTGCCTTTGACCTACATTTTACGCTTCAGTGACTTTGGTGAAGTTTTGCGTTAAAGTCCATTTCTCAACAAATACACATGTAAGACAACGATGTTTCATCACAATAATTGCCTTGATGAGTACTACCCAATTCATTGACAATTTGGTGGCTTTGACCTACATTTTACGCTTCAGTGACTTTGGTTAAGTTTTGCGTTAAAGTCCATTTCTCAACAACTACATGTTATAAGACAATGGTGTTTCATTAAATCATTTGTCTTGATGAGTACTACCCAGATCATTGGCAATTAGGTGGGTTTGACCTACATTTCGCGCGTCAGTGACTTTGGTTAAGTTTTGTGTCAAAGTCCATTTCTCAATAACTACACATTATAAGACAATGATGTTTCATCAAATTAATTTTCTTGATGAGTACTAAACAAAGCATTGACAATTAGGTGGCTTTGACCTACATTTTGCGCTTCAATGACTTATGGTTAACTTTTGCATTTAAGTCTGTTTTTCAATGACTATTTATTGTAACATCATGATATTTTGCTGAAACATTCATCTAAAGAAGAATTACCGGTTTCACTAACAATTGGGTGTCCATGACCTATATTTTATGCATGGAAGACTTTAGTCAAATTATGAGTTCAGGTCGATTTCTACATTTATAAAACAATGTTGTTTCAGTAAATTAATCATCTTGATCAGTACTTCCCAAATCATTGACAGTTAAGTGACTTTGTCCTATATTTTTTTGAGTGACTTAGGTTATCTTTTGCGATAAGTTTATTGGCAAGGCATCCGTGGCTAACAGACACATTTTCTAGTTTTCTTGTGCAGTTCCGTGTTACTTTGGGGCATGTGACTATATTTTTCGGCCGTTGTAGGTGTTTCCTGTTATCTTTTTTATTCTTTGGATTTATACCTGATTAGAGTATATTGATCTTTGACTGCATCATCAGACAATTTGCTCTAGTCAGGTCTATAAATTTATGTATTGACATCCTTGCCATGCTGTATTTGTATAAAACAGCATGTTGGATTTAAGACAGGTTAAAAGATTACCCAGTATTCTGGTTAAGGTTTCACTGTTTGTCAATAATAGGATGTGTAAGTTGCGCTACTTGAAGATAAGAATTTTGAAAGCATTTCCCACCAATAAAAATGAACCAGTCTATGATGTTTTGCTCCAAATTGTTGTTTTATGGTGTTGCATGTTTTGTAAAAATTTAAATTAGGCTACAAGTTATGTACCTGGAAGTACAATTCATGTTCCCGGAAGTTTCAGAATAGACCGAGAGTTACAGGCCTAATATTGATAATTCAGACTGTAAATTGTTATAACTGTAAATTGTTTTTATAATTATATGATGCTGCAAAAAACTATTCGAGTTTTTGGGTTTTTTTTCTCTTTTTTGTGGATGTGATTTATCTGATCAAGAATTTTTATTATCCC
>MJUU01061632.1:0-32912 GCA_002080025.1 Modiolus philippinarum | reverse complement strand
ATACTAGGTTTCTCTTGCGAGATACTAGGTTCCTCTTGCGAGATATTAGGTTTCTCCTGCGAGATACAAGGTTTCTCTTGCGAGATACTAGGTTTCTCCTGCGAGATACTAGATTTCTCGTGCGAGATACTAGGTTTCTCCTGCGAGATACTAGGTTTCTCCTACGAGATACTAGGTTTCTCCTGCGAGATACTAGGTTTCTCCTGCGAGATACTAGGTTTCTCTTGCGAGTTATCAATCTCGACAAAAACCTTTAATCTCGATCCCGATCGAGATGATGGGTTTTGAACGAGAAACCTAGTATCTCGTGCGAGAAACCAGGTATCTGGTCGGAATACCATATTTCTCGAACTTTTGTGACTTTTACTTGCCAAAGATATGTTCATTAAACCTGCATGCATCTCTGATTGTACATCAGCATACAAGATGAACTGCATTTTCTCTTGATTGGCTTACATTCAAATTTTTTCAAGAGTTAACATTTCAGTCACTGTACATGCTAGGACCATGAAACCTTGCACATGCATTCAACTCTGTATGTCAGTGTCCAGACAAAATATGGTCCTTTTGATCTACATTTTTCACTTGATCGACTTGTACAAATTCATATCTCAGTCACTGTACATGGTAGGATCTTTATATCTTTATATCCATGTATCTCTGAAGGTACATCAACATCTAGAAAAAAAAATTGGTAATTGTTACCTATAGTTTCTGCTTCATCGATTGACATTTAATTTTTAGCTTACCTGGCCTAAAAGGCATGTGAGCTTTTGCCATCACTTTACATTCGTCTTCAGTCCGTCCATCGTCGGTCAACAATTTCACTGGGGAACATAGTTTAGATAGAACCCTATGGGGAATATTGTGAATTGCTAATTCTTGAAAACAATATGTTTATTATGTGATAGGGAAATGGGAAAGAGAAAACAAATTAAACAAATGTATGATTTTAATACCAATCATAGATCCAAGATGGCCGCAACTGCAGATCATAGTTTAACCTTTGACCCTATGGGAAATGTTGTAAATTGCTATTTCTTGAAAAGAATTTCATATATTCAAGTTGATATTAAATAGGCGGCATTGTAACTTGATGGTCATCTACAAAATGTTGTATATTGGTACCAATCAGAAATCTAAAATGGTTGCCACTGGGTAGTCAGTTTAACATGGAACTTTATGGGAAAATTTTCCAAATTGTTACTTCTTGAAAACCATTTTAAACATCAAATTGATATTAAATAACAAATTTAACACGACAGTAATCTTCCTGATGATTGATTTCATTTTAGTTGTTAAACCTTGTTGGAAACCTTATTTGATCAGTAGCCACCATGTGAGCCTCTGGTTTGATCACATTTCAGACTTCAGTTGCTTAATATGGAAGGTTAAACTTTATATGCATGTATATCTTTGTTGTCATGGAAGCAGTCAGGCAAAATTAATGTTAATATCATTGATCACCAGTCCTATGTTATTCATTATCTAGCCTGCTGGAAGAAAAATTAACGCTGATACAAATATATTAATTTCCTTAGTTTTGCATTATAGTTGTCGTTTGATGTCTATCTGCTTCTTCTTCAAACTGTTAGCTCAATTTTCAGGATATCTTGTTCAAATGATCATGTGTTGTATATAATTGAAATTTGTGACTTTTGCTTGCCAAAGATATGTTCATTAAACCTGCATGGATATATATATTGATTTACTGCATGCATGTATACATTGATTTATAGATTCATCAAGACCAAAATAGCTCATTTGTAGCTCAGACCAGAAGCTCAGGTGACACATGTTTCATGGAACACCCAACCGAACTTTTATGTCGCTTGCACCTTGTGAAGGATCGACACATAGGGATCACTATCAGTCGTCTTGCGTCCGTCCGTCTGTTTGTCTGTATGGCTCAAAATTTTTTTTATCATTATCCACATTAATCCTAAACTGATGGGTACTTTCCAATGAAACTTGCAGGAATGCTTCATTATATATTGTTGATGTGCACCATGCATTTAGTTTTTGATTAATTTTGATTTTTTCAGATCTTTTAGCTATCATTATAGCTTATTGGACTCTTAAGGGTATGCCTCAATTATCTTCAACTCCTTAATCTCTTGGTACTTTCCAACCAAACTTGCAAGAATGCTGCAATATATATTTGTAGATGTGCCCATGCATTTTGTTTTTTCTGATTTTGATATCTTTTGACTTTGTCATTACAACAAAACAAGAATTCTTTAATATATATAGTGCATGCGGCTCGTGAAATCCGAATGAATATTTGCTTCTCGTTGTTAGAGATTTAGGATTGGATACGGCGCTAAACATCCTGGAGCGCTGGGCGAGATCATCACGGTGCTCGAAAAAGACATTGTTTCGTATAAACACATCAGGGCGCATTCCTGAACGCTCAACCGCGTTGAAGAGCACGCTAGCCAGCATTTTGCCCGGATTGAACTACAGCTTAAGGATGTAGTCCTCGAAGATTTCGATACGATAACTCATTCCTCCGTGACATACTGATACTCCATAAATCTGAAGATGTTCCTTTCTTTATTTCAGACTCAGTAGAACCCACCGAGTTGACACCGGTATCATCCTTTTGCTGTAGGTCGATTGTGATGATTCCAGAAGGTTCGGCCCCGCGTTAATCGCAGATGGTTCTGAATTCCTCCATGGCCAAGTCTATGCAGTGGTATCGATGGATACGGTTGAGGCTCCTGGCCTCTTGCTGGACGAGGTAGATGAATTTTGAATTCTCCCGGATGGTCTGCAGCTGGAGTGCAGCTAGAGCTTTAAGAAGTTCTGGAAAAGATGGAAGCAATATACGTACCTCTTCGAGCTGCGAATAGTACCTGGATATCCTGTCCGATCTTGTTCGGTGGTACAAGTATCGATCCATCAAGATGGTTCCGACTGCCGCAAGCCAGAACAGCACGAGACCAAATATTCTGGAATTCATCTTGCCGCCGTTGCTAGAGATATATCAATTTTATCCAATTTGCCTACATTTCTTTCTCGAAACCTTTTATCGCCGGGGCATGCTCCCGCTCGACTGGTTTTCCATAGTTTGCACTGCATCTTCTTGCAGATGCTATTCTTGTTCTGTTGATTGACCGACCGCGGCGTCGTGGCTTTCTTCGAACCGACACAGATTGTTGATGTGATGGTCTCCCTTGTTGGGGTTCTGCAGAATCTTAGTCAGTGTCATGCCCCTGACTCTTGAGATTCCAAACATTTCTACCATTTTTATTTATTGGCGACCAGAGAGAGTACCGCTTAATCAAATACATCGCCACCTGATACTTCCTTTAAAATGTGCAGGCAGAAGTGGTCACATACCACCAATCCCCGCTGTTGGACCTCATCTGTGCTAAAGTGAATGCCGAGTCCCAGGTATCACGTCACCTCGTCTTCCTGGTTGGGTCCGTAAGGGTCAAATAAGATTCTCTGAACACGAGTCTCAGTCCAGCGGGTCAGTTGTATCCTAGATCACCAAGTCTATCATGCTTCAGGATCCCACTCTATATCGCGTCGGAAAACCGACATGTCGTCGAGCATAAATGTTCCTTGAATGAGCTTGGAAGTATTAGGTTATGAACATGCATTCGAGTTATTGTTCATTTGATATCGCCCTTTCACCAGGGGGTTGAATAAATTCGGAAAGATGTTTCGTTTGTTGTCGTTTTTGTAACACTCTTGTGTAAATATATCTGGTCGCGCTAGCTTCGAAAGATGGCCATCAAGGGAGTCGATTCCTGTGTCAAGACATTCCCTGTAGTCCACAAGTCATCACCGACTCGACCACGTTCCTCCTCACACACTTGACCTTATTGCATTTTTGCCGACCCACCTTAAGGCATAAATTTTAGGCCGGAGCTTAACAAACTCTGTCATTGGTTGGCCTCTCGAAGTTGCCGAGCACATTCTGTTTTGGTCTATATTCCGGAGGCATGGTTCTCATAGTAGTTGAAGGTATCGATCAACTGCTGCAAGCTCATGGCCATGTTCTTGTATATGTTCGCAATTTGGAAATCACAGATCAAACTATCCATGTCCATGTTGCAAATGCTGACCCGGATATCGTACTTGGCTTGAGATAGTAATAGACACGTCGACCATCAAGGTCTTCGAGAGATCTAGGATCGTAAATTCAAGTTAGATCGGGTTGTTATAGACCAATTTGATGCGATTTCATGTGATGAAGACCACCTGGCGTTGAAATTGGGTTTTGCAACCAGCTTCTAAGCAACCTTGCAACCTTCTCGCTCTTGACCAGTCCTCTTCTCTATGGTCTTCCCGAATACCAAGCTGACCATGATCTTTAAAAAGCCCTTAATGAAGGCGGCAGCGGTGAAGCCCTGGCAAGCTGTTTTCTTCTCAATGTACGTTCTCGACCATGCACTCTTGCTGAACCTAATGGCTTGGTGTCTCTTCTTTAGCTACAGGTCCTGAGCGGTGTACTTCTTCAGATTTACGCAGTGGAACATGCCTACCAGCTTCTTCACTCCGTGCCAGGGGGTAGTTGTTGAGGTACATAAGCAGTCATCGAGCTTGATTGCATTGATACTCAAGGTCTACCTCTGGTCCCTAGTCGTCCTCTTTCTAGAAGATAGAGACTAACTTCTTCAACGGATTAACTAAATAAAAAATAGTTTCACCAAATTAGGGAAAAAGATATATGTGAAAAAACATGTCAGGACTAAATGGCGGGTTTTTCTACATACCGATAGCAATACCTATTTTAAGGATTTGGATCGCAGAAGATGATTACAAATATTTCTTTATTTTTGCATCAATATGTGAAAAAATGTGGAGTGAGTATTTTTCTTTCTTTCATTTGTGTATCGTACGCACAAACTATGAAAATATGCATTTACAGGACATAAAAAGAGAATAACACTCACCAGGGTAAATTCTTAACCAATATGAACAAGTATTCTGTATATAGGTATAGTGTTGCATACAGCTCTATATGATATGAATGATAATGTGCTGGTAAGGTGAGCTGAAAAGGTAGAATATATGATTCCGAATGCCAACACTTTTAAAACCTGTTAATATCGGAAAATCCATCAAGGTCTTCGGCTGGATTTGAACCCCTACTTGTTGTCATCTATGGCAACACCGCCTGCACTATAACCAGGCTGAACAAGTATTCCGTCGTTTTGCAAAATGAATTTTATTTTTATTTTCATTGATTTTATCAATTTTTGCTGGAGGCCTGGGATTAATGTCGAAATAATAAAAGGGTGTTATACCTAAAAGTACACGTACATTATTCAGTTAACAATAACTGTATTCAGATTTTTTACATATGTTTGAATTTCAATAAAATTGTTTTATTTGAAATTGTCAAATAATGTAATTAAATATAGTATCAAAATCCCTGACAAACTATTTAATGAAGTGTTCTATGCAGTATTTAGTTGAATGTACATTTTAGAACTGACCATTACCATGCTAACGTCGGTCTGTGTTACGGGAAGAAATTCGCGGAAATTTTGCGACGTCATAAACGAATTCCAAAACATTACAAAACATTAAAAAAGGTTCACGTAAATTTCCCGGCGTCAAAAAGGAATTAAAAATCGATGAAGCTCATCCGCAAAGTTTGTTGGTATCCATGTACAAGAGGTTGACTTGCTCGGATCGTATCCTTCTTTGTAGGGATTGTTTGCCTTGGCAAGCCTCTGCATAGATATGGTAAGCTCACCATGGATGCCTTTCTCGCTCATGAGCAGCATGTCGGCGTCGATGATGAGGTCCAAGTAAACGCCGCTGACCTTGAGTGCAGCATCGTAGGCTAAACCTGGTGTGGTGTAGTGATATGCGATTTCGAGACCATAGTGATTCCTTCAAATGTGCCGGAATTCTCGAATATTTCGATCAACAGGACTACGCCCATCATGATACTCCAAGATACATGGTTCTTGGCATGGGCAGAGTTTTTAGTATGTACGCCGGCTATAGAAATTCTTCGCCGACAACCGAATGTCCTGAAGCTTCTCAAATTTATCCATGTAGTCGTAGGTGTATATCCCCTTTTGCAGGAGAAAATCAAAATGCTCCCCTTGAGGCCTGTCCGGGGCGACAGTTATAGCATATCCCTAGACAATCTCCTTGACACTGAAGGCGGTATCGGTCCTCACGACCTGCTTCATCCTCTGGTAGCGACCTTTGATAATCTCGGGAAGCCATGCAGTCGGTACCCCCTTCTTGTAAATCATCAGCCCGCCGAAAATGAATGTGTCAACCTCGGTCTTCTGCTTAGTCAAGTAGTTGAAAGCCTTGTTCTCCAGGAAGCTTATGACGTAGTTCACTGTGGTGTCCTCGATATTGCAGTCCCTACTCCTACTCTCCCAGGGAGGACATGCAAGATTGTGCAGGTCCGGGTTCAACTCGACCACTTTTTTCCATGATGGTCCTTATCCCTTCGTACTACAACATGTATTCCCGGAACTACTGGGGTGAGTCGTCTTCCAGCTTTAATTTCTTGCCGTTGATGATGGCGAGCAATCAGATTTTTGCCTCGTCCCGCGTGATCCCTTAGTAGGCCATTAGATAGATGATCAGTTTCTCTCTTTTTACCATCTAGCCTTGCACACTCGATGGAAGTACTGCGAAAGCAAGGTCGGTTTAGCATTTTTTCATATCGATGTCAAGAATGTCATTGGTGGTGAATGATTGCCGGATATTGCTTTTCATACCTTGGAGCCCGATCTTCTCGGCGCTCCTATATCTCCGGACACTCAGTCAGGGCATTGGTTCTTGCCAGGAAATCCTTAAGCAGCGTCAACTTGGCATCCTTCTCTGGTGTATTGACCACTTAGCTCGTAGTCATCTGTTGCTCCACTATATATTCCAGCCTCTGCCTTTCGCTTACCTTGTGCAGGGTAATCACTTGCCCGTTCTCCGATTCATAATAAACGACCTTGAATAGCTCTTGGTCAATTGGTTTGACGCAAAACCTACTGCATCCACCGGCATTGCCTCGAACTGTCTCTGAAGGATTGTACCAATAAATTTGAGACTGTCGATTAATCAAAAGTGTTGGTATTTGGTTTTTATCTTTCTGGTGCTGCTATTCTTGTAATCACAAACAACAAACCTCCTTGTGTAGCAGATATACCACTCCAAGTCTTTTTGGGGATGCAGGTAATCTGTCGTTTCTCGCTCCAAGTTCTGGATAAAGAGATGGCTGTCGTACCCCGACATATTGTGAAAGATCACTGGGTAAAAGTTGGGTACCCTATATTTTGCGTTGCACTCACTGCTGCCAGGAATCTCCCTATGAAGTTGCAGTGGTCTCTCACTATGTCCCCGTCGAGTAGCTGATCGCAAATAAAGCACTGCGTAGTGGCTTCGAAGGCCTGTTTAACCTTCACGGTCATCACTAAAGGTTTCTAGAAGGTGTTTACTGGAAGGGTCTCGAAATCCACCACACACATATCGACGAAGATCTGAGCCACGTCCTCCTCTTCCTCCTGCAAAGTATACATTATCGGTTTCTTTTCGAAATCCTGTTGTCGAAGCTCTTGATGTAGTAGAAGAACCGGGATGGCGTTTGCTTCTGCTGGGTGATGTAGACCTTCGATTGATCAGGCTTGCAGGAGTCGATCTTCTAAGTGAAGTTTGGGTAGACAACGAAAGGTTCCTCCACTGACCTCCACTGACCGGTCAGAGTACTTGAAGAAGACCCGTTTCTTTCCACCGACATCAAAATCTTCACTGCTTTCTCCTGACTGCAGTACTCAATGTGAAGGTCCAGGATATCTTTCCATTTGAAATAGTTTAAGCATCGGAGGCAGAGGTATGCTTTCCAATCTTGATCTATCATCTGAACCATCAAAAGTCGCGAAATGCTCGTGATGCAGCAGCAGTGCTGCGTCTCGGAGTCGGCCAGAAACATAATATTCAAGCGTCGCGTGCCGGTATTCTTAGAAATCCTTAGACGGTAAACTTCCTCTTTTTCCTGCCATCGAACAGATAGACATTGACGTTGAGGTCCCCATTCAGCTTCTCGACCTATCGATCGCAAGACCGAGAACTCGATGACATCTAACTTCAGCTCCACCCCCTACTTCTTGTACTAGTTAACAAGTATGCTAGATTTCTGGTCCACCTCGTCTTGATGAAGGCCTGCGAAGATTGTCTAGCGGAAGCACTGGTCCTTGTCCTACACGTTGATCATCTGTAGGTGGCAAGCTTTTCAGGAAGTGGGATGAATGAGCCCCCCCCCACCCCCGAGTGGTTTGTACTCATTCAGGCGGATCTCCAGCTTCACGACGCTCATGGATGTCCACTCGGCCACCGCCCAGATCGTCTGCTTCATGAGCTCAATCTCCTGTTTTAGTACTAGTATCGTCGACTAGGTGATGACTGCAACGATCAAAGTTTGCAGTTGTATGATCCTCATTCTTACTCATCTTCACCATTTGCACATGGAGTTGTAGCTGCATCCCCGTCTCTCCGCTAGGAGCTGAATTTTGCTATTGATGGTATCTTGGCCTACTTTCAGGAACGTTTCCACAGCATGCTCTTTCAGAGGTTCGATGGTGACCGTTCCAAATATCGCATTCAGTACCCCAAGCTCGTCTGCCTCCTTGATCTCATCCTCGAGCAGGGCTTATCCGATGTCTTGCAATCTCTCTCGAGGCAAGAGTACTTGTGGATGCGCAATCAATCGCACTGAACTGCTTCTTTTGTGCCTTGGCGAGTGAACCGTTGGGAAGTGTGCTGCTCAGTGAGCTTCACCGGTACATCCCATAAGTTCCGACCTGGTTACCCGGATCTCAAATTTACCCTCAATAATGTCTGACAAGGTTCTTACTTAAATTGAGCCTGCTTGCAATGACACTTTTCTCAATTTGTGCTCTTCTAGCTTTGAATTATTTTTTGATTTCCTGTTTTCTAAATGTTCTGATTACATTGCACTGAAGAGAGATAATTTTCGAAGTGCCACATGCAAAACGTAAATGTACTATACTTTGTAATTTTGTAGTACTGGATCGATGTTAAGAGGATAAACTTTTAGTGTAAGACGATATCACCGGTCCAGCTACTCAGGACCTCGGTACTGGCATGAACACCAACAAAAGTTGAAATATCTAAAGTTAAGAAAAGGGAGTAACAACAAAATTACCGACCAGAATTGTCAAGAGCCAAAGCCCATGAGAAAAGAAGACAAAACAGGCGGCAAACCACCGGAAAAATTGTCGATCGAAATGGTCCTGACTTGGTAGAAGCTTTTCAAAAGAAATAGTGGGTTGAATCGGGTTTATGGCGCTCCATAAGAATTTCGATGAACCTAAGGGGTCTCTCTGCAAAGCTAAACTTTTACCTAATTTTGGTCGTACTTTAGGCCCTTTAAGTCGTTGTGCTCTTCTTTGAAATATATTTTGATATCTGGTTGTCAAGATCATGTATTTATCTGCAATGAAGATACATAAATCTTCGAAATGCTATCTATACAACCTTAATTTACTGCAATTTCGTTACTTACGATTTGAGTACAAGTAAGGTGATTTGCAGTAACAAACAATTTTATAAAGTTCACAAATCTATTAAAAATAAGCTTAAAACACACAAAAACATTAAAACAGTAATCATGAAGAGGAAAATATTTTGTGATCTACATGCTCTGCCCATCCTGTATTCTATGTATAATATCAATATTTCAATGTTTGTACAGGTCCACACAGGTCAGGATTTACATTTTCGTCATCTTTTGTGAAACAGATGCCACTAAACAGCCACAGAAAGTCGTATGCCATTTAAGATGATCGAAGATATGAACGATATAATTTTTCAAAATAACTGAAGATCGTTTGAACAGACGTATTTGAAACTTGATTAACCTTTTTGTCTAAAAGGCTTTAAGATGTGAACATCTATATTTGTACGGGTATCCTGTTTTTAAGCCCTGAAAATAAAGTAAAATTAAATTTTATTCAAAGAACATTGAAAATTTATTACCAAAGTTCAGAAATTTTATATGTTAATCTTATTATTCCCCAAGGGAGTTTTTCTTTTGCTCAGTTGGTTTGTCTTTACATGTGTTTGCCTGTTAATCTTTTCGTCTGTTTGTCGGCCAATCCTTTACAATTGGGTATATCTTTTGTTCCATTGCTTATTTACCATGTATTTGTAGAGACTTTGTCTCATTAACATTTACTCCATATCCCTTCATTGATAATGAATACATTTGTATTCCTTGTTGTACCTGAATAATTAACCTTATGACCTTGACTCGGCATGTAACATACTTATACACCAAGCATAATTTATTAATCATAACTGGTATAGCTTTCATGTTTTATATGCATATTCATTATGGCAAGACCTTTTCATTGATACTTTAATATTTGACCCTCTGGTTTGACCTTGCCATGTCACCAACGTTGTAGAAAATTTAACACTGGCTTCATCTTTTGAATGAAAACAATTTCTTTCCATCGGCGCTAGAATGTTTGACCTCTAACCCTATTCTTGGCACGTGACAAACATTTTCAAACTTTTGCATGGCATTGCATTGGGTACATCTTTTAAATGATAGCGTTTCATATTTCAAATGTGCATCCGTTTTGTCAATAAAAACCTTTTAATGAATATTTAACCACGTAATCTTGACCTTGGCATTTGATATACTAAAGAAATTCCATCTCTATTTGTGTATTCGTTGTGACATATGACCTTTAAAATAATACCAGACTTTGAATTTCGCATACGACAAACTTTAACATTAGATATATCTTTTGAATTGTGAGAGATTAACAAGCGTATTCAATGTTGCAGTTCATTTCAGCATATTTGGCTTTATGTCCTTGACCTTTTAAAACATTTGGCATATTTTTTGAATGGCAAATAATGAGGCTGTTCTAATTAACATGTGTATGTTCTGTGACTTGACCTGTCAGTTGGTATTAATAATTGTTAATACATTTAACCATAATGCTATGAAGGCAACAGCACAAACCAATAGGAACAACGGCAGTAGAATACCGAAAGAACAAGGGAAGCGAAGACCACAAAAATCGAAATCCAAAGACATGGCAAAAACGGAAACAGAGAAAAACAAAGACAAAACAAGGACGTGAGACGGGTACAATGCACGGAAACACTATGAAGGCAACAGCACAAACCAATAGGAATTGGCGTTTATTGAAGCAGACAAACATATTATTTTAACTGAGTATGCCTGAAAACTTTTATCATCTTAAAAGCGATAGTTTGTGTTGAATATTGAAGCAATCAATTTCTTCATATTATTTGATTTTAATGCTGCTGATGAGAGGTTACTCCTTGAAACACGTGTACAGCATAACGAAATTCACTATTTTTTATGTAACTTCGGTATTTTTGTATTTCTCAGAGGCATATAAATTATTCTTTTTCCACAATTTGTTTTCTCATGTGCTAGGGCATCAGTGTTTCACGTCTTACCTCGAAAAGATATAGCATTTGGACGAGCTGAAATAATATTACTGAACATATGCCAAAATAAATTTTTTTTTCAGAACACTGAACAATTGAAAAAAAAATTATGAAGCGGAAAAAGTACCAGTCAATAGAGGGAGAAATGAATTATCTAGCCTGAAGTCTCTCCTATTACAGGAAAAAGTACCAGTCAATAGAGGGAGAAATGAATTATCTAGCCTGAAGTCTCCTCTATTACAGGAAAAAAACATCAATAAATGCATAAATAAATCAGACGGAGCATTTAAGAAAAAAAAAACATAAAAAATAAATAAATGTTTTTCAATACAAAAAAAAACAAACATTAAAATACTTTCATACAGAAAATACTTGGATAATTTACACAAAACGGCAAATACACGGAGATACCATGAAAGTCACAGTACAAAACCTCAGGGTCTGACGTTTATTCAAGCAGAAAGCAACTTTTAAAGTCACTCAAACTATTATGTACTGGAAAATTATTAAAATGTCGTAAAAGCTTCAATTTTTGAAAAGAAATCGACTAAGCTTTATAATGAATATAATCCTTGAAACGCGGGCTAACTGTCGGTGGTAACGATTTGTTGGTTATAGAGTTTAATTACTCGAATTACTCAATTTTTATTTTATTTACTCATTTTCTTACTCATGTCTAAAAATAACCACACTGTATTTCCTAATTTTTAAGATTACAAAGTTTAAGATCTTACCAAATTTGACACAACCTCATTCCATTTTCCGATGAATCAATCATATTATTCTTGTCATCAGGGGAAAGAAATGATCTATAAAAACTAAGCTGGCCATCAGTTATTCTAAATACCAACTTTCTATCACCGACTAATTTGTCTCCAGTTCTTATCTAACCCACCTTTAAATCATTAGTACTTACATTGTAATCTAAATTTCTCATTTCAGCTTCAAACTCAATTCCTCCATATTCCCACTTTGCATTTCCCATGCCTACCCTTCCAAAGTCATTTTTATTATTAGCTACTTCAAAAGTTTTCCGTTTTACATCTTCATTTGTGACTAAGACAACATTTTCTGTTCTAGGAGAAAGTGCTGTAATCTGAAATAATAATAATAATGTATATTAAGTAAAATTTATTCAGATCCAATGATATGTTTTATGCATTTAGTGAAGAAGAAGCGCATGGAGGGATATGACTTCCGTTGAACATTCCCATTTTTGACAGTTGGATAAATTGTGCACGCGTTTCTTAATCAACGGGCGTTCATTAAATTTCCGCGACAAATTGTCTTGTTGTTTTAGATTTTTCTCACTTTTTACATAAATTTTATGGGAGAAAAAAGCATTCTCGTTTAGGTAGGTCGTGAATTAAAAATACTTCTTTACTGTGGAAAGTAAAATTTCGATTTTAACATGCTCACTACAATTCGCATGTTCAAAATAGAAATTTACTATCTCGAGTGAAGGAATAACCCACTCCGACCTGAAGGAAAATCAAAATTTTTAAATAAATATTCTAATAAATAATCTATCTTGAAAAAAGAACTTTTTTTCAACAAACAATTTTTGCCTTATAATCCGAGTAAGTTAGCACTGATAAACTGCGATAATTTGCACTTGATGTCAAAAGTGATGTAATGATAACCCGATCACACTGGAACTGTAGTTATGCCGCCACAGACGTAGTGGGGACGACATATTGTTTTTGGTCTGTTTCTTTGTTATTATTTTTCATTATTCCATATTTCTTTCTTCCACATATTTTGTCCGGCTATTTTCTCAAAGATGCCTGGACAGAATTCATTCATACTTGGTACAAAATTGTACCACCATAAGAAGATGTGCATGCACCGGCAAAAATGTTCAAAATGGCCGCCATTTCCAAGATGGCTACCGAAATACGTCAAAATTTAAACTTTGTCCGATTTCAACGAAAATTGATTTCTAGGTAAATTTTGACGCTGCGAACAAGATGGAATCATCACATTTGCTGCTAGGAGGTGACATCAGCTATTGATTGCAATTGCAAATCTAGTTGTTTTTGCTACCTGCTACTATTTTCTCCTTGTTGTTCATTTGTAATGTCTGTTTATTTTTTAGCCTTTGATTTTGATTATTTTTTCAATTTTATTTTTTAATTTTTTTTTTGTTTTGGACTGTTGTTTTAGTCATTAGCATCAATCATTGTTAATAAAACATCTTTATCCATTAGTATTACAGTTCGAATTTTTGTAGGTCGACATTTTTTTCACATTTTGATCCCTGGCATGGTTAGTCCCCGGATAAAAGATTTTGATAAATGGTTCGCAGTACTGAAAGGTATAACATCAATTTTTTTTAGGTATTCGCAGGCACAAATACTTATATTTTTATACCCGATTCACGTAGTGGCGAGGTATTATGTGATACCCTCAGTCGTGTGTCCGTCTGTCTGTCCGTCCGTCCGTCCCCCGAAGGTTTCCGACTGATAACTTGTGAACGAAATAACATAAGGTCTTCAAACTTGGTATGTAACTTGTATACTACAAAACTCAGGTCAAGTTCAATTTCGGGTTCAGAGGTCCAAGGGGTTCTGGAGTTATGCCCCTTGAAACTTTGAAAGTTTATGAATTTTAGGGTTTTCGACTTGTTTACCGCAAAACTCACGTCAAATTTGATTTCGGGTTCAGAGGTCTAAGGGGTTCTGGAGTTATGCCCCTTGAAACTTTGAAAGTTTGCGAATTTTAGGGTTTCCGACTGATAACTTGTGAATGAAATAATATATTATCTTCAAACTTTATATATAATTTGTTTACCACAAAACTCAGGCCAAGTTTGCTTTCGAGTTCAGAGGTCCAAGGGATTCTGGAGTTATGCCCTTTTAAACTTTGAAATTTTGCAAATTTTAGGGTTTCCGACTGATAACTTGTGAATGAAATTATATATTGTCTTCAAACTTGGTATGGAACTTGTTTACCACAAATCTCAAACCTAGTTCGACCTTTGGTTCAGAGGTCCAAGGGGTTCAGGAGTTATGCCCCTTGAAACTTTGAAATTTTGCAAATTTTAGGGTTTCCGACTGATAACGTGTGAATGAAATAACATACTGTCTCCTAATTTGGTATGTAAGTTGTTTACCATAAAACACAGGCCAAGTATAACTTTGGCTTCAGAAGTACACAGGGATCTCGAGTTATGCCTCTTTCAACTTTTAAATTTTGTGAAACGTGGCGGGGTATCATGTAATGCACCATTACTATTTTTTTCCATCGGGTGATTTAACGATATCCTGTGCAGGAAGATTCTATTGGCTGGTAAAGTGAAAACGTAATTTTCACATAATTTTTTGAAGTCCTAAATGATAAGGTCATTAAAAAATGTTTTAAACATTTGAAATGTAATAAGTTTATCAGATTAGATAATTTGAAAAGCAATTTGAGTTTCGATGAAAACAAACCGTTTTTTTTTGTCTCCGAAAGTGTTGTTTGAAGACCTTCAAACACTGAAATATGTAGAAATGGAGTATATATCTATACAAATGCTCTGTTATAATGATTTTCATTTATTTCCGTTGAAATTGGTGTATATTATATCAAAAATACAAATATTTCATCATCATTTATGACAACATACAATTAACAATGAAGGGATATGGAGTACATGCAAATGAGACAAAATCTCTACAAATACATGGTAAAACACAGCAATGGAACATGTATACAAAATTAAAGTCCTTTCATAGCTTCTAATACTAGTAGTCCATTCCAGGTTCACGGAGAATTGATCATTTTTCTCTTAGATAATTAAGTCATCTTTGTGTAATTGTTTTCCCGTCAATTCAGCTATATGACCATATTTATAGACCTTTCTATCGAAATAGAAAAGCATTTCGTTGATGCGTTTGTTAATATGTCTGATGTCCGTGTGTGATTCATACGACTAGGTTTGTTTTTCTTTGCATCTTATTCGTTTAAAAATTTAAATCTCATCTTCTTCAAACATTGAACAGTTTCATCTTGACATTAGTTCTAAGTATTACTGCTTTGAAAATATATTTTAATATATTTGTTTACCAAAAAGGGTAGTTTTTTGCATTACCAGGTCACACTTGTTGAAGCTGCAGCTGACAAATTCAGGATGGGGTCTACGATCAAGTACAATTTTGTAGTCTGCAAAATGTTGCCTAGTTAGTCCTGAAGTAATTATGCATACCGCTCCCTAATACACTGGATATGCCATCGCGGGAGAGCCGAGATAGGGAACATAGGCCATAGATCTTCTACAAGATATATAGATTGCACGATGAGTTAAATGACCATAGATGAACAATCAGGCATGGTTTAGAGATTTTTCCAACTATGTCGTATGCCATACAATAAAGTGCTAATCAATTTCTTTGCATTAATTTCTTGATTGATAATATTTTTGATTCTTGTTATTTTGTGTGATTTCTCCATTTACCATGCAGTGAGCAGATTTAGCCAAAGCAGCTCATTTGGTTAGCTTCTGTTTATCTTTGTTTTTTTTTATGTCTGAGTCGAAGCAACTAATTTTCTTACTGTTTTGATATCGGTGTTGAGATTTGGCTGCATTTGTCCATTGTGGTTGAAAGTTCCCGGCCCATACCATTGCAAGTAAGCTGGAACTAAACTTGTATAAAGCTCTTCCTTTCATGCTGTTTAAATGGTTACGATTCATTAAGTTGCTTTGTAAAAAATGAAAGGTCAGACCTTGGGAACTGCTCAAATCAAATCTACTGACGTTTTCTTATCTGCCCTTACTGTCCCGTCAACACGTCCCTAGATGAGATCACAGGTATTTAGGAACAATTTGTCACAAGCATTTACAACGGATCTCCGACACCTTTGACTTGCAACCAAATGCTGTATAAATATGTACAAAGAAAGGTTTATAGAAAGAGCTTCTACCCCCAACCAAAATTGTAAAGTGGGGTTGCAAATCTTCCACATATGCAAGTCGACGTTCTTGTAAAGCAGCTGAATTGCATTGTACTGAAGCTTGTTTGTGCGAAGGTGACGATAATTGTCACAACATTTACAAGAACTATCGAGTTGGGCTCTGATGAGAAATCTAGCTCTGAAAATTGATCCATTCTAGCAGGACTAATATTTCACAGTGACAGTTTTTGCATTTGTAAACATATATGTATTGATTTTTAATTGTTTGGTTTTTTTTGTACAAAATTTTCGTAATTTTATTAATAGTATGTATGTTACCAATATTTTATCGGTATATGCAATATAATGCATGCATAATAATTTTATTGTAAAATATTCATATGTGTATGATTACCTTCTTTGTAGACTGTTACCCTGATGGGGTAAGGGAGCTTGAGATTTTTTTTAGCTCTATGGGCTGAATCAAATTGAACTTAACAATCATGCCGAAGAGACAATGTTTTAGAGGACAGACAGATTACAGTCTATTTTACCATATACATAGTTAATTCTCTTTGTTTTTGTATCTTTTAGATCAGATTTTTTTGCTTTGTTTTTATTTGTTTAGTGTTTCTGTGTATACTCTGGAAATAAGGTCCCATTTAGTAACTTACATTGTATTACTGTCCTTCAAGCGTAAGCTTAGACCAATTTTATTGGCCATTTGGCTACCAATTCTACAGATTGACAATTAAATTGTTACTAAAAAATTGTAGAATTGGTTTACCAAATTGAGAAGTTGATACTCACCTCCGGATAAAATCTTTTGTCTGTTTGGTTAATGAGCATGTTGAACTATTTTCATATTTAATAACAGCCTTCCTAGATGAGGGAAATTTCTGTTTTTAAGTTTGCAAAGACTTTGCATTGTTTTTATGTAAATAGTTTATGAATAAAAATATAAGTAAATGATAGTAATTTTGATATGCCCACAAAGATTTAATCATGCATATCATTTTGAGGGAGAAAATGTGAAAACACCTGTTTTATTCTAACCCTTTAAAAATAATACGGTTTCTTCCGTGTATGGCACTCGGTGGATGGTGAATAAAAGGATATGGCACTGGATTTGGCTTCCTATTTCGATATTTTTGGTAATGAGTACTTCTTTGTTTACAATTTTTACACGTGTACAGCATATCTCTAAATTTACTGTTCATTTATGCAACTTTGGTACTTTTGTAATTTGAAACCATTGGACCGATGCCACTGCTGGTGGACCAGAGGTCCCCGAGGGTATTCACCAGTCCAATAGTCAGACTTGTCTGACATGAAAATTTACCTAGTGATTTATAGAAATTCACTGTTTAATCAAAATTCGAACCCCTTAAAAATACTACGGCTTCATTCCGTGTATGGCACTCGGTGGATGTCCTTAGCACTGGATTTGACTTCCTATTTCGATACTTTTGGTAATGAGTACTTCTTTGTTTACAACTTTTCGATTATGGCTTTCCATATTTTTTTATTCTAATGCTGCTGATGAGAGGTTACTCCTTGAAACACGTGTATATCATAACTCTAAATTTACTGTTCATTTATGCAACTTTGGTACTTTTGTAAATATTAATGGGAGATAATTTTTGTGTTCTATTACCCCTCTTGGTAAATTTATTATCTCCCAAAAACAAATTACTGATTTTGTGTTTTATACCAAAATAATAATAAAAATGATTTACAGTATCTCCAAAGGTGCGTGAATTAACCATAAATAAAAATGTTCAACTGATTATACATGTGAAAACACAAATTTCACAGTTTAAAAATTTGTTTGAAATAATAAAAAACATGAATTCACCTCTGTAATAGTAATAAAAAGTTCAGTTTATAAATGATCGAACTGTAACAAAGTTCATCACCTAACACAACAATTGCTGAGGTAAGTATCAAATGATCAATTTTTTTAACCAATTCTACAGTTTCTCAACAACAATTTTGTTGTCAATCTGTAGAATTGTAGCAAAATGGCCAATAAAAATGGTCTTTGGTTACTCTTGAAGGACTATTAAAATAAAAACAACACTAGATTTTGGCTAGATTATTAAAATAAGCTTTAAGCGCGTCAAGTGTTCACTTCCGGTTGTCATAGATACAAAAATTTTGTACCAGTATGTATAAGAACATGTTATTTGTTTTTTTTTTTCAAATTATATAGAGTTTTCACGTGTAGGATAAATTTCCTAAAATCGTAGGCGTCAATTTAAAAAATGCACGTTGGACACCTTTGCACGGGAAATCTGAAAATCACCCGATGGTTTCATAAACTTGAAAGGTATGTATATTTTTCTGTTGCAACAAAAAATTGCTGTTATACCGATGAGTACAGCGAACTCATTATCCAGGCCAGATAGGCTATTCGGTCCGGGACTAGGTTGCATAATTCGATATTTACAATTCTCAACTTAGTAGGCGTCATAGTAGAGTTTATTATAGACCTGGATATTGATGACTTTTAAACTTGGATGTATAGAATTAATTGTTTTTCATTTCACTAAAGAAACTTGTTAATAGTATCTATAAAACTTGACATACTTAAAAAGTAAGTTTTGGTTCTGTAGATGACATTTTGTCTACTTATTTTACCAAAGGATATGGAGTAAATGAACATGAGACCATTACACATATGTTTACCCCAACTGCAATAAATTTTAATGAGCTTTATGGCCATTTCGGAAATTAATTCCTCATCAGTAGCACTGGAACCCAAACATAGGAAATCCACAATTTCAAAAAATGCTTAAAATACATAAAACCAAACGGAATACAAATAATCAGTTATATCAAATACTGTAAACGTGAATATTTTCGCGGGGGGTTAATTTCGCGAAATATCATACACGAACCTTTCGTGTGGTTATAATATTCGCGGATCTTCGAAATATGATTTTAAATCGTTTGTTATTAAAAGTATTCGCGTAAAATTCCTAAACGCAAAATAAGCGAAAATTTCCACGTTTACAGTATAGCTTAGGACAAAAACTACGATGGAAGGAGTTAAACCCTATATAAATTTAGTTATTATATAGATAGCGGTGATTTATCGAGTTTTCTCAGTTAAATAAATGTCATATTGTCACCGGTGACAAAAAAGGATTTCTAGTCACTGGATGACGTCTTAATGAAGCGACGTCACAATGTCTCTTCAATGTCGTCGTCAAGTAAACAACTGGCGTATTGACATGAAAAAAATAATCCGCATCTAAAATCTCGGTTTTTGAGTAGAAAATCTATATAATAAAAAGCATAACTAATCGGCCGTCATGAATAGCAATAAAAATGTCACTCGTGTCGATCAACGCAGTGNATTTAACTCGTTGCAGAACAAGTTCTGCAACTCGTTAAATCCTTCTGCGTTGTTCGGCACTCGTGACATTTTTATTGATATTCACGACGGTCAATTAGTTATACTATAAATAATAGTTATAAACAAAATGTACACATGAGATATAATGTATCAGTACACCATGTATAAGAAAAATAAAGAGAATACATCTCAACACGGGGCAATAAAAGACAAACTCCTGTATTAGATATTTTACGAAAGGATATGGAGTAAATGAACATAATACCATAACACATATGTTAACCCAGCTGCAATAAATTTTGATGAGCTGTATTGCCAATTCGGAAATTAATTATGTCTCTCTACTGTAGATAAAATCAAAACAACTGGAAGATGCTTAAAAAGTAACTTCGGTATTTTGTTATTTATTACCACTGGGCCGATGCCTCTGCTGGTGGACTGTTAGTCCCCGAGGGTATTCACCAACCCAGTAGTCAGTACTTCGGTGCTGACCCGAAAACCGATTGTATTGAAATTGCAATATCTAAATTTTACGAAACTTTGTTTAAAACTAAGGAGTATCTCCCTCATGCATAGCTCTGTCCTTAGCTTAATTTTGGCTTTTCTATTTAGATCCTGTAGGTTATTTGTTCTCTATCAGCTTTAACATGTTTGTTTGGTTAATGGACTTCCAAATGTTTTGGTTTGATCTAAACTGATGAGACATAAGTTGTCGAAATGCGCATATGCAGAAGGTAAATTGACAGTAACTTCGGTATTTTGTTATTTAAAAGAAAAGGGCCTAAAGCTGACTCAAATATTTTACGGAAGGATATGGAGTAAACGAACATGAGACCATAACACATATGTGAACTCCAACTGCAACAATTTAAATGAGCTGTATGGCCATTTCGGAAATGAATTCCTCATCAGCAGCACTAAGTACCAAATCATAGGAAATCAACAATTTCAAAAATGCTTAAAATGCATAAATCCAAAAATCAGTAATATCAAATATAGTTAAGGACAAAACTACGATGGAGGGAGTTAAATCTGAGGTTTTAGAATTTAATTTAGATAATATTTATAAACAAATTGTACACATGAGCTATAATCAAGCCATAATAAGAAAGAGCTTTGGACAAAGGATCGCACAAGAATTCGAACGTGCAGTTGTATGATATAAGCGAGTTTTCAAAGTAAGTGTACATTTCAAGAAATAACCGTCATTGTTTAAACAAACCTCTAGGATTCATTCCTTTTCTAATTTTGGTATTTGTCAGGCTGCTAAAAAGAGCTTGACAAACAGTTTTGTCCTGTAATTTAGAAATGATTTTATGTTTGATAGTTTCCATGATTTTTTTTCGATTAAAACATGTCGAGAGAATAGCAACGTCATGAATTGCTATAAAGTATATAATAAATTATGTCATATAAAAATTCAGTGTGTATTTAAATTATCACAATAGGAAAACTACTGGACATAATAAAATTTCTCAACTACTGATAGAAGCTGTTGTTTAAACTCTTTTTAGCAGGATAAATATTACAAATATTGGACTTGTAGAGAAATTTTAAGAGTGATTGTTTTACATGAAATTCACAAGGGAATTTTACTTTTTTAACTCACATCGTCAAATAACTGTACTTGCAAAAGAATAGAATAGTGCAAACCTGAGCCTCAATTGCGTTCATGACAACTGTTATTTGAATATATGCCTCCTCTACTGTAGAACCACAAGCTACAATCCCACGGTTTCGTAGAAACATGATCTAAAATATAGGAATTGTTTGGACTGTGCTTTAGTATATTCACAGCAATTGCAAAAATACGCAACTCATCATATTTCATATCGATAAAATCAAACAAATGAGTACTAGCTTCAAACATGACATTTATTTGAATGAAGCATTAGAAACACAGTAAATATCGATCAGCTAAAGCCAGCATTCGACTCTGTTTCGTGCCAGTATAAATAATCTTATATTTTAATATATGAAATGTACTGTGTTCTATACGTCAATATTACAATGCATGTGACATTATTCCAACTGATCTAAACTATTATAAATGAATGTCTCATAGATCTCGTCAGTATAACTTTGCTGTAGAAAATTCAAAATTGATTCCCTGCTCTTAAAAGCAAAGTAAATCAGAGACAAAGGACCAAATAAAAATTTAACACAGCACTGTTAAATACTAAATTACAATATTGCATTTTTGGCTGAACAAAATTTAAACCATACAGTAGAATAATTAGTAGAGTTGCCAATGTCCAAAATGATGTTTAGTTTTCGAGTTTGGGTTAACGCAATAACACACGACTAATGTTTGTTTTATAGACTGGAATAGTTATTAAATCATATTTTTTTTTTCATTGTCGTAGGAAGTTTCCGTGGTCACGATTTCTGTAATTTCTCATTTTTGAGGTGTACCCTTCATCAGAACCTTAGATATGGTATTTTTAAATTTATATGAATTAGAAGAGGTCTCTGATATCCTGATGAAAAGCTATTTGTGGGAAAATCTAGACCTAAAACATTTTTGAAGCTATACTGTAACTTAATATTCGTTGATTTTCATAATTGCTCGGGGTTGATATTCGATCAAAAGAGTCGACCAGAAAAGACAGCTTGTTCCTATTTCGCCTTAAATGTGAAATTTTATATAAAAAAATATTCCCATTTCGCCTTAGTACATATTTGTTTGTGCCAGCTAAGGCGTAATTGGAACTTATGTAAACATCTAACTGGTGTTTATACAACAACATAAACATTAAAGATTTAAGTTGTTTAATTAAAATTGAAATTAATGTAAATTTTATGTGGCTTCTTCTCTTTTAAGTTGTGTATTCTTCAGTTTAAAACGGGCACAAAGTAACTCAAATTACAATTTCTATGCCTGATTAACATAACTTTATATGATATGTAACATAACAAAATTCCAACAGAAGCATACATTATTATTCATTCATAATCATAATATTATACATATAAAGAAAATAACACTCAAATCAGAATAAAAGATCAAATAAAGAGGCATACAAAATATTTTATTAACAAAAAAAAATGAAATATGCACATATATTTCTTTTACAAGCACATTTATGAAGCACAAATAAGCACATTTATTAGCACAATAATAGTTCTTTATGAAGCACAATAATAGTTCTATAATTAGCACAATAGTAGTTAATAATGAATAATTAAAATAAAAACAATATCACAATACGAGGATAAGCACAAAGTTCATTTCACTATTTCTTCTATTTGCCACTAGTCGAGCTTCAAGATATACGATGCTGCGTCACCATACTGTACAAAGTTCTTCTCTCCTGTGGTTAGTTCGTTCTTCAAACGGTGTAGACGGTCTTTTATGTCACGGTACTTCTTCTCTGGTAATCTTCTTTTCCCACCTGCTGCACACTGTACCATCTTGACCTCGTTCGCTGCCTGCTCCTTCTGGAATATCTCGATGATCTTGTAGATACTAGGGTGTGGTGTCTTTACTCTCTTCTTCAGTTTGTTGTGCCAGCCTTCTAGGTGGTTGTTGGTTCTGGATCCATCAGTCTGGTGGTGGTTCCAAGTTGGTAGTGGGAATCGTCCTTCTATCCATGTCTCTGTAACGTAATCGGTGAGTTTGGTACAGTCATCTCGGTTGGGTGAATTCATGAGTGTTTGTAGCCAGCAGTCTTCAACCTTGTCGGGTGGTAATAGAGGTAGGGCTTCTGCACGACGAACTAGTAGGTTAACATCGGGTATGTCTTTGTAGTCTCTCTGTAGTCCACACTCTTGAGGTTTCTTCCATATGGCCTTGCAGTAGTGGACACTAGCAAATATGTTATGATCTTGTATGGCCATTTTGATCTTATCACAATCTTGACAAGCTTAACACAATTTTGTAAAGACTGTGTAAGATATTCACACATATTTCAAGATAATTGCTTCCAAGGACGATCAAGACCTGTTCAGTTTATCAAGATCAAACAAGATAACTGCATTCGAGGGAGATTTAGATGTGTTAAGTTTGTTCGGATCAAACAAGATCAAATCGGGATCTTGTTTGATCTTAACAAACTAAATTTGTCTTGATCCTCCCTGAACGAAATTAACAACTAGATCTTGTTTATTCTTTACTTATCTTAACACGTCTTGATCGTCCTTGAAATCAAATATCTTGAAAACCTACTGAAAATCTTACATTGTCTTAACAAAATTGTGTTAAGCCCGTCAAGATGATGATGAGATCAATATAGCCAATCAAGATAAAAAATATCTACAAGTGCCAACAGTCAACCCTTGAGTGTTGCTGCTTGGAAGGTCTCTTTTGTTGCGTTGCGTGATGCACATATAAAGTTGAGGCTGACTGCAGTTGGTGAAAAATTCTGGTTGTGACGCTGACATATCTCTTTGAGTACCATGAATAGTCTGATATAGGTGGCTTTGTCCCTCTTGGGTAGAAGTGCGTAAACAAGAGGAAACATCGCTGTTCCGACGAAGGCGTGAATGGTGAAGATACTGTCCAATATTGGTGGTACTGTGTAAAATGTCCCATCACAGTAGATTATATCTGCGTTGCAGAGATGAGTGATGTTGTCTGCAGTAGCGAAGATAAGTATCTTGTTGATGTCACCGTCTCGGCTAGTAGAAAAGGCTCTCCACTGGTAGTTTAGCGAAACTTGCCCTCTAAGTTGATGTCAGCTATAGCAGTTGGGTTTGGTGGTAGTGTCTTCCGTTAGTTCTATAAAGCGATGACTTAGATGAGTGAAAGGTTGGTAAGGTGGCTGCAATATCTCTGGTCTGGGCATCCCACGGTGCGTCTCTGAGCTTGGTAATCTCCTCGTCGTATATTGATGGTAGTGGCGTGAGTTCATCTTTGACTCTGGATCGTATAGAGTGGAGTATTTTTCTTCCTGTAAGTAAAATATGAAAAATAAGTTATAGAATATTTGTTTTAAAAAATAAACAATTGCATGATTTATTTTGAATTTTACATAAATCATAAGACTTTCTTTAGTTGCCTTTGTTGCCATTTACTTATAACCAATTTTGTCTCATATTCATTTAATCCATATCAATTTACTTTTTATGCTTCATTTTTATATATCATGAATTAAAAATACCTTCAATTGCTGCCTGGTTTGGTAGATGATTGTGTGATTGGCCAAACTTGCTAGGAACGTCGTCTTGAGTACACATAGTGGCTCTGCATGTTGCTATGATACATTTCCATGATATCCATGTGTTTCTCTTGTTGTTCTGTCTATATGTGTAACCATTCCATAGAAGATGTCTGCCTCCTCTACTGGTCTCTATAATGTCGACGTGTAGTAGTACTCCAGCCATTGCTATTTGCCTAACTGATGCTTTGGCAGTTTTGGGGTTGATATTTATACCAAATTTTGACATTGTGAACTGTTCTCAATTAATTTTGATAATAATTATTATGAGAGCAGTGTCAAAGCTTAAAGCAACCTTACAAGCTGCTTTGGCTTTTTAAAAAAAGTCTGCTTATTCAGAACAGAAGCTTTAGGCAGGCTGTGAAATCATAAGCTGAAATCGTGTACATGTAATTAATGAATTGTCCTTATTAATTATTAAAATGATATTTTAAAATTTTTGAAATGAATTAATATGAAATGCTCTATACTCAATTTTTAGAATATTTACAATTAATTTTAAATGATAGTATATTTTCCTGTTTAAGAGCAAAAATCAATTAAAAAACTACACTTTTTTTTTAAATTGACTATAATTTAGTTATGTTTTTAATTTCAATCATTTTTGGGGAATAAATATACTTTCAAAATAAAGATATTTTAGATTTTATGCACGAAATATGCTAGATAAATTTAACAAAATCTTTGAAAATATACAAAACGTCAAAGAAAAAATACATGTATTCTTAATGATGTTTATTCAGTAATCAAAACATGCCACAATTAATAATTCACAAATTGTAAATTCCCATTTCTCCTAAGTACTTTTTTTACCTTATTTACACGAAATTCACAGATAAGGCGAAATGGGAACACACCGAAAAGACATGGATGTAGCGTTGTTCGACAATTAGCAAAGAATTCCACTCAAACCGGTGCTAGGGGCCGTCTTGAACTTCCAATGAGGTATGAGCAAAGCTCATTGTTGAAGGCGTAATGGTGACTGCAAGTGGAAGAAGAACAACAAAAGCATTGTTCCTTTGCTTGTTATTACCATTTATTTGTAGAGACTTTGTCTCATGTGCATTTACTCCATATCCTTTCATTCGCCATTCATATATTTCAGACATTTTCGTTGAATGCGAAATAACATCGATCGATTTTCCAAATATTTTAACTTTTAAACGACAACAAAAATACCAATTCTACATTTGTGCAAAAAAATCATTAGTGAAATGTCTGCCTCTACAGAGAAATCAACAAATAAAAGCACTTAATTTGCGTAAAAACTTCAAAATTTTACATTGATCTGAAATTTACATGGCTTAATAAATCTGGAAATCGTACGAAGCGAGATAACTCTAAAGCAAATATGCAAAAATAACATGGTAGACCAAATCTTATCACATTACTCGAATCTGTTTAAGATTTTATATTACTCATTTTTTTTTTTGAATTTTCATGTACATGTTAATGTTTTCACATTTAAATGAATTTTGCTATCCATTTAGATAATATAATAGGGTTTTGGTCAATTTTTATTGTTTTTTTTTCAAGTTTTATGTCAATATGTGTTTTTTAAACTTAAGTCATACCAAAAACAAAACTATGATTTATTTTGTCGAGATTTTTTTCAATTTTGAAGTGGTAAGACTTTATAATTTCATTCAAGGTTTTCTTTAAGCAATGGTTTAATACAAACCTAGAAATTACTATTTATAATGATAGAAAGCGTCCTTTATATTTTTCAGATGCAAATATTTAAAAGTGCACATCCCAAAAAAAACAAAAAAAAACAAAAAAGCAAACTTAAAAAAACAAAAAAAAACCCCAAAAAAACAAATACTTACCGTGAAACTTGTTTAATGAAGATAAATGACAAATCATTATAAAAAGAAAACAATGAACTGTCTGTATAAATTTACCATTATTTTTTTATTTTGTTACGATTCTGTTGGTAAAATGGTTGCAACTTTTAGTTGCACGAAATTTTTCTAAAGTTTAGGAAGTGACCATTAACACCATTTTTAATAAAACGTGACCAAAGTCGATCTCAACGACATTGTTATTTCAAGGTGCCATGGTTTCTTCTTTCCAAAAATGCATAATGAATGTGTATGTGATTCCGTTAACCCGAATTCGCTTGGGTATCCTACTAAATATGATGGTTGTGATAACGCCAATCTATAAATATAAATAAAATCAAGACAGAGATGTATTACTGATTCATCATGGACGTATGTTACGTGTTCAAGTGTAATATGTCTTTTCGAGTACCAACTTTATATTTTAAAAATTGAATGTGCAACTTTTTTCCAGAGACCTAAACTTCGAATGTAGCCCTTTGTAGAAAATGTTGTCACTTCTCATCCACATTGAAAAACCGAAAATGCATGCACCGTTAAAAAAAAACGAAATCAGTATTGGACCCAGTGGGAGATAAGCTAGTTTTCGAAAGGACCTATATGTGTGTAACATGTTTACTGTGATATTAATTTGTAAGTATATAATCTGTTATGTTCTTCAGAAGAGTTGTTTTCTGTACAGTAAAATGCAAAGCCGAAGGCGATCAAGACAGCACAATAGGATATTGATCGATATTCGTTTCCGAAAGAGAACTTTGATTTATTTAGTATATTACGGACAAATGAAAAGAATGGATAACTCTGAAAAAAATAGTAGTAAGTCAGATATGTATAGTACAGTGGTTAATATCCCACTGTAATCTGATACCCTCGTTTTATAATTTCTCATAATACCATTGGATTTCTGTTATGTATGGAGTGTATGGCACGCGAAAGTCACAAAAATTCGAGAAATATAGTATCGCGCACGAGATACTAGGTTTCTCGCTCAAAAACCCATCATCCGATCGGGATCGAGATTAAGGTTTTTTCGCCGAGATTGAAAACTCGCACGAGAAACCCAGTATCTCGCACGAGAAACCTGGTATCTTGTTTAAAACTATTTATCTCGGCATCTAGAAACCTTCTAACTCGCGCAAAACCCTCTATCTCTATCGAGATTAAGTTTTCACCGAGATGCAATAATTATTTTTAGCCAATCATGACACAAGATGAAAATCTCATGTCAAAACCTTTCATCTCGGTCGAGATTTTATTTCGTACGAGACTTCTTCGCGTAAACTATCTATCTCGATGTGATGCAATTATCAAATTAACCAATCAAAACACGAGATGAAAATCTCGTGTCAAAACCTTTAATCTCGGTCTAACTCGAATAATTCAGTCCCTCCCCGTATCCGATTCTCTCCTTCTTCGAGGGCTTGAACCCTGCCTGTGTTAATTTCTCGTCACTGCTGTCTGGAGGAGACAACCAATTAGAATCAATATTTCCTCGTGACGTATTTCCGCCCATTTACAAAATGTAAACAATGTGAAATTCGAAATCATAACTTGCAGTATTTACCGTGAATAAATGCTATTTTGAAATATAATACATTTAAAAATAAAAAAAAAGATTTTCCAATGAAATCTATACTTAAGGTAGGTGATGTCTAATTCAGATACGGTTTTAATATGGGACAAAAATTCTCTTGTCGAAATGTGTATTCGGAATACTGTATTATATTGTATTAACATAATGAACTGTAACATTATGAAATTTTTAAATAGGAAAAGTCTTTTATTGTTTGCAGATGCTTGAGAAACACACAAGCCGGAAATACGTTAAAAAAATGGCAAATTCGTCAGTTTTAGTTTTCACGAGATTCGATTAAAAATGAAAATTACCTTAAAAATGAACATGCGTTTTTGTCACATGTACATTCACTCCATATCCTTTCATTTTTCCTAGATATCTTAACATGAAAATTGAAATTTGTTAATTTCTTGTTGTGATTTTAATTATCACAATGGCAGGTTTTAATTAAAACGTTTATTATGTAACCAACTTCAAGTTTACATGTCAGTCATATCGGTGAGAAAAAAGATAACAAAGCACTTCAACTTCTTACACTAAGGTGCGAAGTTTATAGGCTATCTTTATACATTTTATGGTCAAGTAAAACGATAAGAAAATAACCAAAATCAATCAAGAACTCATCGTACAAAATCAAAAGGTTTTATACCTACAATGCAATGCGATGAACCACTTTTCATAGTGTATGCATTCAGGCGTTAATGGAGCGATCGTAGTGAGTGGAATATAACGACTGGATTATTCGGGTTAGTCTCGGTCGAGATTTCGATTGTTACGAGATTTTCTTGGAGATGTAATAAACAATTTTAACCAATCGCGACGCGAGATGAAAATCTCGTGTCAAACATTTCATCTTGGTCGAGATTTCATTTCTTACGAGATTTCATTACGTAAACCCCCCTTCCTCGATCATGATTTCATGTAGTTCACCCAAATCATAGACTTATGATACATAGATAGTTCACTCCAGACACTTCAATAGGACCATCATATTCGCCGCTTTTTTATCACCCTCTTGAAAAGTTAATGTCGAGCGGGGTGTTAATTGATTGTAAATGGCAAATACGAAATGATAACAAGTCTACGATCGACTTTCGGAAGTTTAAGTTTCATTCATTTGGAAGCCAACACTCATAATTTCCGTACAGTTTAATTAATAAGTTAACAGACGTCCAAACAACAAAGGGCCGGGGACACAAACTCGAGTAGGATTATTTTATGGTCGCATTTTCTATTTTCGAGTCTTTAACAGTACGCGTATTGTCTTTTTCTTGTTTGCACATGTATTTAGAATTTAATAGCCTAAAGTCTGTGTTTAGCTTAAGAGCCCATTTTAAAGCATGTACGCTTGAAACTGAAGTTTACAGAAAAGGGAGGACGCGCTCCACCCCGGAGCTCTATCCCCAACAATACGGTAAACGTTAAGCAGCATGGCTAATATTAATAGTGGCCTTTTCTAAGTGGTTAGCCATTATATTCTTGCCGTATTTCAAGCTGACAATGAATACTTTGCCGAGATAAATTCTCAGTAAATTTCCAACTGGGAAAATACATATCTGACTTCATATTTCCTTGCAGTTTGGTTTCATTTGTCGGTCATTTCAGCACTTAATTTCCATATTTACCATTGTTTCGAATTCTCTAAGGTTTTGAAAGTATATTCATAGACTCATTGTATAATAAGTCTATGGTATATTCTTCATTTAGAAAAATGCATTACATTTGAACAATAAATAAGTGAATTAATAGTAACTAAATCTAATTCTTATATTTATTCATATTTCGCATTTTGCATTAGAAAACTGCTCTTTTCGGTCATAAATACCTAAGTTCGAATCTTTCAATCCGAAGTTTCAAAATTAATATATACACTCGTTTTATTCGATAAAAGTACAATGTTTGACTCGTTATAACTTTATTCGGCCCCCTTCGGTCCTCATGTCTGAAATACCAACAGAAACATTGAAGTTTGTTATTTTATGTGATATAAGTCGTATGATCCGCCGGTGTCCGCCGACTGCAATATTAAAGGTTAAACCAAGATACCTGTAACATCCATATCTCCTTTTCCGAGGACTTATTCTTGCATAACTTTGTCATTTCTTGGTCGATTTTACCGCTGTTTTCTTCACAGGTTTAGTGCTTTATGACGATTCCAGATAATGATATCATGTATGTAAATTACAACAGGTAAACAAGGTGTAATTAAAACTTGGATATCACTGATTAGACTATCCTCGATAATCACTAATTAATGATCTCTCCAGAGAAAGGATGTCGGCGAATATGATGTGACATCAAAAACGCTCGGTATCTGTGCCGTGCCTTTGATTCTTCAAAGGGGATCGCAGGAAGCACTGTGGGGCATTTAGGGAGTGCATGATCTATGTATAATAAGTCTATGCCAAAATCAAGGACTAATACGTCCAGATGTAATGATAAGTTTTCACAAGGACGTCCTTGGTTTTCACCTCCTGTCAATTATCGTAATTCGGTCAAGATATAGATTCTAAATGGATTTCATTTGCACTAGTGTGGGACATAGCCCTTACCATAGATTTATAATACATAGATGAACAACGATTCTCGCCACCCATGGTCATCCTTTGTAAGATAAAAGGGACCAACTACCGTTTTTGACGTCTTTGTACCCTATGTGTGTTGCCGACAAGATTCAACACTTGATTAAATTTTCTTTTCAGACAACACTTCTCGATTGGTGATCGACTTGCAGTTCACCTTTCAGGTGTACACATTAGCTGCGTTTGGCCATTTCGATAGAATCTCGCTGAAATCCTGATGAAAAGAGTGTAAAAATCATAAAATCGGCCAAAAATTGCAGAAATGACAACGCAGAAAGCGGTATAAATTTTTAAAATTAATGTTCCATGTTTAAACGAAGAATAAAGAGCTTTCCGGTTTCGTCCGGAAAATAAGCTGATTATATTCATATAGTCCTTAGATTACAGCACATGATGACATGCGCGCCATAGGGGTCGAAGCGGGTCGAACTTGGTTATAAGGAATCAAACTTTGTCAACAAATGATGATTTTAGCGGTGAATTCATCTTCTTATTTGTGTACTCAGCCAGAGACACAGATACATGTATGTTAACAATGAAGGGATATGGAGTAAATGCAAATGAGACAAAATCTCTACAAATACATGGTATATGTCTCTGACTCCTTTAAATAAAAAACTAAATTTTACAAAAAAAAAACACAGATATATAAAACCAAATTATAATTATGTCTCTGAATATTTATTAATTATGAATTTGGATTATATTAATCTGATTTATGCATTTGTACATACGGTAATGCAAACGGTCCGTCTAAACACCGCTTAGGCCGGGCTAAGTGCACCTAGCCCCTGAAAATGCACTTAGCCCTATATAATACATTTTATCTGAAATTTCAAATGCACCAAGGTGAACATATTCATACAATGATTATGTGGTACAATTTTTAGTGACTTTGATCGAGAAAGAGAGATTATATTAATTATTAAAGAGACACACTCGTCACTATCGGCCAAGTGCGAATCGAGCCAGAAATTACTACGGTCAACCAGCGATCTTATATCACTGTCAATCATTGCATCCCGCTCATTTATATTTTGAAAACAAGAATTGAATCACTTTAGAGGTAAATTCTTATTTTATAATATCATATTTAAAGTTACGGTAGTCTAAAAAGGCAAAATATCACGTTTGTTTACTTTTTAAACGCGTATTTAAATGTCTTTGTGATATCCATTATCAATGGACTGAGAATCATTAATACCGTCTATTGTAATCGAATAAATGAAGGTAGCGACTCATTATTGCAGTCAACTATATTTATACATTTTAAATAAAAAGTTCATTTCAACACATGGAGTTTTTTTTAATCAGAAAATGAACACATTAAGAATACTTACTTACATGTTTACGTTATGCCTTCATTACCCTAGGTTTTTATTTTTTTTTGTTCTCTGTCTAATTATTGGTATTGCAATGTTTAATATTACCCTAAGCGGGTAACACATTGTTAAAATGCAAAACCTGCATGTGTTGAATAGCAGCAATTGAAAGACTACGTTGAAATGAAATACAGCTCTATCATTTGATTTTTTTCTGTTTAGACCAACTAAGCGTTTATTGTAGACTCTTTATGATATATCTCTTTCATACATGTGAGCATATCTTAAATTCTAAATCCTCTAAATGTTTGATATTAGCTGCACTGAATGACAAAAAACTTAAATCAATTTATATGATGAATATCCTCCCTTTTCTTTCAAAAGCCAAGCCCAAAAGGCAAATATACAACGCAGTTGCAAAACAACCAGAAAAAATTGTCAATGGACTTGACTTTGTATAGGTATTTCAAAGGAAATGGTGGTATAGCCGGTTGTGTGACGCTTTCTTTATGGTAGTGTCCGGCAGCAACTAAACGGCCAATCACCAAAAAGCGGCAGACAGTAAAAAGAAATGTTTTTCTTAGTATAGATAAAGAAATGAACCGTGAATCAGAGTTTGGACCGAACCTTCTACCCTCTCACGGGACTGATATCTATTAAATTCTTTTTCAATGATCGTAGGAGACGGAACCGTCTGAAATATTTTTTTTGAAATAATCTTTTGTTAGGCCCTTTAAACTTAGTAGTTTTC
>MJUU01061626.1:67704-80329 GCA_002080025.1 Modiolus philippinarum | reverse complement strand
TGTTTTTTCTTGTGTAGTTCCTCGGTACATTGTTGTATGTGGCTGTGTTTTTTCTTGTGTAGTTCCTCGGTACATTGTTGTATGTGGCTGTGTTTTTTCTTGTGTAGTTCCTCGGTACATTGTTGTATGTTGCTGTGTTTTTTTCTTGTGTAGTTCCTCGGTACATTGTTGTATGTGGCTGTGTTTTTCGGTCATTGTAGGTGTTTCCTATTATTTTTTTTATTCTATTGTAAACTTAAGCCATAAATGTACTGGATTAAATGTAATATTATTTTGCCGTTATAATTTCATTTGTCCAATAATCTAAACATTCAAAAACATATACAATGAAGTAAATGAAGTAAATGTATTCTGCAAAACAACCAGAAAAAATTGTAACAGACGTGGTCAAATATGATACAGACGATAAATACCAGGGGGAAGACACAAAAATATCGTTAAGTGCTCAGATAACGTATAGCAACAAACATAATAATGACCGCTGTGGCCCAGTTTATATTTTGCTTCTTAATATTCATTCCAAAATAATGGTAAATACCGTGGAAATAACGGCTGTGCTGGTCTAGTGCCAAATACTGTGACCTACATATCCTGTCAGATATTTCCGATAAAAGATCAAAGCGCAATTTGAATGTCTGTATCAAAGGACGATGTCTAAGTTGATATTTTTGAAATTTAGGAGAATTAAGCCAGAATCAAACATTATCATTAAATATATTTCACAACATTTCAATTGCATATTTAATGGGCATTTTTCTCAAAATGCATGTATTTCAATGGAACAAAACTTTTGATCTAAAGATATTACATTATCTTAATCAATTCATGAAAAAAAGTAATTTACTGCTAGGTATTGGGTATCTCAAAATTGAACGGCATATTTTTGTACTTTTAGACTTTGCTTACAAACACGGGATAATAGTAACTACCTACAATGGCCGAAAATTACCATCACATAAGCGAACTGCTCTAGAAAAACACTAATAAAGACAAGGGACATACATAAATAACGAAAGGAACTCGGGATAGCCGGACTTGAAACCGGCGCTAGCAACAGCTAGCGGTAGGGTCAAGCCTTTTTTATTGTATGGATACCAAAATTTGCTTGTCTGTTCTATTCAATTTCATAACCAGAAAATTTTAATGACGGTATTCTATAAATTTTAAGGGGTTAATTAATTATATCTGGAAACTTTGTGAGATATTGGTCAGTTCCGGAAAGGCATATGGAAGAAAGAAGTTATAAAAAACATTATTATAGAGTAATTGTCATGCGTCGGATATGAAATATCGAACTTCGATTATGCCCAAGGTCATATTAACTGTGTCTTTATTATTTGTATAAAAGTCGAGACGACAGTACTAAGAAATGCAAAATGTCATACAGGCAAAGGAAATAGTCATTCTAATATAGATAAAATCATTTAAAGGTGTTAAAATATCATCTTATATTTGGGTACGAGTAAATCATGTAATCACTAATTTTTTGGCACCCAAACTATGGTGATCATACAATCATGGAGAGGGTCTGATAATCAAATAGTCATTGCAAAGTTCACCAGGTAACCAAACAAACTCCTGTAATATATAATGAAGAAAACAATTCGAAAACATTTATGTTACATCGTAAAGTAAAAGGTTTATGTTCGAAATAATAGTAGTAACAAAATTTCACAGAAGATTGACAGGAGCTAAAACCAAAAGGGCAGGAGGATAAAGTAGGTGAAAGACCACATAATTTACATTTTTTGCTTTGGTGCGCTCCAAAACTCCCTTTCCGTCATGGTCGTTTGTGACAGCAATATAACAACAATTTCTATTGAAAGATAATGAAAGAGGGGGCGGACGGTTTAACGGGAGACAGGGAGAAAAAAGTGAGTGTGTGAGAAAGATGACTGATTTGGAGACAGAAAAGGGAGCATGAGAAAGGAGAGATGCGTTAGAGGAATGAGAGTGGGGCAGAAGAAAGAAGCAAGGGGTGAGAAAAAAGAGATAGATACCCCCTGACCACCCCCTCACGAAAAGAAATTATCACCAATGTACAAAGTAAAAAAGGAACTTTTATATGATCGTGAGATGAAGTAAAATAAACAGACTGAGTTGATTTAAAGTGTCATAAATCGGTCATGATTCCTCATCACAAACGGGGTAGCCCAGTCTGAATATTTCAGATTTACCAAAGAAGATTTTTTTACTAAATATGTGAAGCAAGAGCTAGTCAAACTTCTCAAATACGTCAATGGTTTCTTGTTGACCTAAATATTATGATTTTTCTGGTGATTACGTGTTTTTGTTTTATTACCAGGTGTATTGTCAATGATTATTTGAATATCCGATGCATTCTTGATTTGATTATCATAAAATCACTAAAAGCGCTCTGTCGTTATGACATTAAAATTGATTTCATATGCAAAAAAAATTTATGATTAGTTTATAAAACCCTTTGAGTAGCTTCGCTATTCCAGAACTTTTTGTAACTGTATAGCTATTTGGATTCTTTCTGCCACATACTTTTACCGTTCTGTGTATTCAATTTCCCTTAAGGTTTGACTTTGACTTTTTTGGACAAAAATACACATCGGAACGAATATTACATTTTTAAATTGATGATTTGGAACTTGATACACTATCAACTATTCTCTAATTACACAACCACTAAAATATAATTTAAAACATTTCTTAGTTCTAAGAGCTATTTTTAAAACAAGTAAACTCAATAAACCTTGTGAAATTATTAAGGTTTTAGTACATCTAATGTAGATGTAATAATAATTTTTTCTGTCTTATGTTGTAATTAAAACGCTTCAATTTGCAACGATTTTATTCCAATTCATGATTTCATTATAAATCCACATGCTAGTGATTGTGTAGGTCTCTAAAATGTTTTACTGTTTAACCATGTTGATTGAATGTTTGAAGTTCTATTTTCTTCGGAGCTGTAAAGAGCAGTCTGTTAACATAATAAATTACATAAGTCTAATGCAAATATGAAATAATAGAGGCATGTCGAACCAGAAACCGAAGTACGTTTTAATATCAGACTTATGTCATCAAATAAAATAATTAAATTAATACCAATTTATTGAGAAATGCATTTAACAATTATTGTAGCCGGTACAAAGAAACTTTTTGACCGAGTGCTTGAATGAAAACTGGAGGCATGTTTATAAGATCGGAGGGTTGCCTGGCAATCTTGTGGTACCATATTCAATATACGTCAATCTGCAGTAATAAGTGAAACCGGTAATGTGCCATATAAACCTAACATTAAGGTCAAGGAGCGGATCGTAACCCTTGGCTAGCGAAGATGAGGTCTATGTCAAATCTGATTTTAAATTTAATAAAACTAAATAGTATATCCCTCGAGCAAATCTTTGTCCTTAGTTGATTAAAAAGTTATTTTAGATCTATTGAAATTAAGCTGTGTTCTTTAACAGCTCTTTCATGTGTTTGGCTCGATTGATTGATTAGTTAGACTTCATTGTTTTTTCATTGTTTTAAGTATTATATGGAATTTTCCGTCCCATTCTCCTGAAGCTGTAAGTCAGATTCCATTGTTGACTTGCACCATCTTCCTTGTGGTCTAATCTATTGTGCATACTAATTTCAAGGTTGCATCATGAGCATTTTCAGTTTGCCGAGACTTGTTGTCCAGTCAGATTCAGTTGTTGATTAGCACGGATCTTTTTATGGTCAAATCTATCGAGTATTCAATTTTCAAGAACACGACATACGCACTTCGTGTTTGGTTGGAATTCATCTTTTTATTGTTGTACAGTATTTGGATATTTTTCTTCACAATTTCTTCTGAAGCTGTAATTTGGATTCTATTGCTATTTTGCGCAGAGCTTCCGAATGGTCTTATCTATAGTGCTTTCATATTTCAATTTACAATGAATAGATATAGAGTAATTGCACGTGAGACAAAGTCTCATCAAATACACGATTAAACCGGGCTAAGATCAACGCTTTAATTCTTGTTCATCATGAGGCCTTCACATGAGTTATTGTTGGGTTATAAGCACTTTCTGTTTACCGAGATTTTCATTGTTGTACAGTAAATGAACTTTTTCATAAATTTGTTCTAAAACTGGAAGTTGGATTCAAATGTTTTGCACAGAGCCTCGTTATGGTCAAATCTATTACATATACAGATTTTAAGCTTTGATCATAAGCACGTCCTGTTTTGGCAGACTTTCTTGATTTTCATTGTTGTACAGTAAATTGAATTTTTCGTCACGATTTCTACTAAAACTGTAAGTCAAGTTTCAAAGATATAAAGCTATAAATGGTTATTGTATAATTCCATATTTTGTGCATTTATGGAAGATTGATAGATGACCACACACTTTAGAAAAGAGATATACGTAGAACAAGATCGATTTCTTTCTGTCGTGTAACCCTATCGCTTATATTTTTCAGGGTCGTTACTCAGGTTGCAATTAACATATAACAATTTGCAATGCAGTTATGATAAAAAAAATACCAACGGAAACTTTATTTCCGAAATGACTATCTCATACAGGTGAAAGCTAAATAATATGTCTGCTCTTTTAATATTGGTTTTGATTTCAGGGACTTTCAGTTACTAGTATTTTGTTCTATACCAGAACCTGAATATGACCTTTGGCCTTCAAAACGGGTGATTTTTTTGTCTGCACTGAAAAGACAGGAGTTGTCCAAATGGCTACCTCTAGATATGCCAAACTGTTAATATATCGGATGCAATAACAACACCGCAAATTGTCTGACATTACAGTGGAAAGAATATAAAAATGTAGTTGCAGGTAAGATTTCAATGCATTGAAAGTCATTTTAAATGATGATTTGAACAAAATCAAAGGTCGGCATATCTTTTACTCATGTAAGAAATTTATAATCTTATTCTCTCGTTTCGTTGCGCTCTAATCGAGAGAAGAAATGGCATTTCTTAATTTCATGAAAGTGTGCAATACAATCTCGAGTCCAGAACCATCATATTTAATCCGGTTTGAACTTACTCCTGTTAAGATCAATAAAATAAGACACTTCTGGCATGCACTCGTGTACTTTAACAGGTATATGCAGATATTCATATTGTAAGTTTTATACTTAGAAGCGCTCCTTTGAACTATCATTTTGGCAAATCTGGTAACATGCTCTATACATTTATTCAGACAATGTATTAATGTTATGAAATGCACTTTAAAACACCAAAAAGAATTTCCCTGAATAGATATTTGTCTTCAGAGTGTATGGTGGCAGTTTGGGTTATCTTAAAAAGACCTCCATCGAGTCAATTGAACGGGTTTTCCCAGTGTAATAGTATGAATAGCAGCAATGCTTGCAGTACATTGTACTTATTTTTACACCTAGAACAAGAAGGCTTTTTTTCCTGAAAATCATTCAGCATGTTGTTTTCTTCATTGTTAAAATGCCTTCATAATTGTCACTGGAATTGATATACAACCACCATTTAGACAGTATCTTCAATTTGAATAATATCCATGTCTGGTATGTAAGACCTTTGTCACATAATTTTGACACGAATACATTTCCATAAAAATGATTGTCTGTAGACAATGTATCATACATTACTGAATGGTTGATAATAACAAAGCATGTCTGGGAGTTGTTCAAAATTTACCAACTATTGATTATATTGTTTCTCTCAAAACATTTTATATTGTTAAATTTTACCGGGGGGATACAATCAGATTAAAAAAACATACAAAAATAATGTTTTATATTACTTTGTCTCTATCTGTTCAATTTAAACAATGCGATATCATTCTACAAGATGTATCACCGCTACTTTACCCATATTTTTTCATGGTACTAAAGAAACATGCTAGAATGCACAGTGAAATCTAAAATTTCATTTGTAATTCGTCTTCAATGAAAAGTAAAGAATAAATAACAGGATATGTTATATAGGTTTACATGGGACAAAATCCACCATGAGGCTTTTAACAATGGGCAAACGAAGTGATGAAATTTCTCATCAATGGTTTGTGGTTGCATTCAATTCAAAATACAAATTAGAATTGATGAAACGTCAGGAAAAAAAACTGAGGTCTCAAATTAAGTAAATTCCGCCGTATTCAAATACTTAGGAGTTACTAATCAAAATACATGGAAGTTTAAGTTAAAATTAGTCTGAAGAAGATTTTTACGTCGTATGAAAGCTTGGAATTCCACATTTTCGCTTTTATTTGGCCAAAAATTTTCATGAGTAAGTTTAAAATTGACAACTGCTTATGAATCTATATCGGATATATTAATTTCACTGTCGTATGCGGACAAATTTGCTACATATTTGTCTTTAATATGCATTTTTCTGTCAAAGAATTAAAACAACATAAATATTATAATGATAATCACAAAAATTCTTCTAGCAGTGCATTAGATGTCATACTTCACAAAATTTGTGAAATTTTTTTAACTACTTTTAAAGCCTTTAGTGCAAATTGTGGTGCATTTTAACCGAAAAACCAATGAAAATGTCTTGATTACAAATTTCAATCACGTTTGTCGAAGAAAAAAATTGCTATAATGAAACGAAATTTACTCTAATAACACAAAAATGATTCAGCTTTCTGAAAAACAATATTTTAATAATCATAGATTTTAAAATGCGAAATGGATTGTGTACGAGTTGCATATTCTTCTCATTATAAGTCCTCGCCCACTAGTTTTACAATGGCTTCTACATGGTGTTCACGCTTTGAATTTCAAGCTTAACTGACCGGAAATTTTCATTATTACAGATACATATATGTAAGGAATAGATGTATACAATGTAAGGAATCTTGCTAGACGCAGACAAATATGTTCTTAGGTGCACTATTAGATAATTTTTCAAAATTTATATCTTATCTATGCATTTCAATTACACATGGCTGACAAACAAAAGTTACAACATGGCGGATATGCAAATTAGTAAAGTATCCCTGATTCTGCCATATGGAATGTGACATCATGTGCCCCTGGAAGGGAAAACATGTCATATAATGTACACGGCACTCGTCACACCCTCAGTAATGAATATAACTTACAAATTTCTCTTCTACCACAAGTACACATTATATCAATCAATGATGTCGCTGTGATAGCAATATATTTTTTTTACAAATGCGGAACATAACACTGACTTCACCGGACTTGATAGTTTTGAGGCAGTGTTTCTGCTCTTTTCAAAATATCATTGTACAAATTACTCTTACTCGACAGATAGGGGACGACCATTTTTTCCTGGGGGTGGGGGGTAAGCGTCAAATTTGGAAGGTTAGATCATTATTTTGAACTTCATTCTGGTCATAATATTTATTTTCAAGCCTTTGGAGGCCAGATTATTTAATTTTTTTTTGTATAACAATATTGGTCTATGTTCGGGAGTGGACTGAATATTTATTTACAAGTGTAACTAGGCAAGATTATTTATTTTCAACTCATCTGAGGCCAAGATATTTATTTACAAAATCTGCAAGCCCCCCAAACCTCCCCCCAAGAATCAAATGGTCGTCCCCTTACTAATCAAATCTATACGCTTGATAGACAATTATTTTGCGTAGAAAGAGAATTTCATGATCATGTTTATTATACAGTTTGATTTTAGATACAAAAAATACCGAAGTTGCATAAAAACAGTAAATTTCGTTATGATGTACACGTGTTTCAAGGATTAACCTCTCATCAGCAGCATTAAAATGAAAGTCTTTGTCATTGTGCAGCGAAAGATCTAAGAACGAAACAGAAAAAGGTGAATTTTAAGCCAGTATAGTTCTTTCTCGTTATCCTTTTTTATTTATTTTTTCAGTCATTTGAATCACAAGCTTATGGAGTAACAGAAGATGTAAGATTTTCGTTAATTTTTAGGTTATTAAGAAAAAAAATACATCGTCTATGTTGTGGAAGTTGAACTACTGTGTACTTTCATTTTTATTCTTCTTGTCTATACGTTATAAAATTATTGAATGCTTGGGCAACCAAGATAATTTATACCAATATTGCTCCCAAGAAAAAACATTCAGGGGTAATTACACTTTTATTACTCTCTATGCTAACTACGGGATGTTATTGAAGGAAGTACAGTTGTTAATGAAACACTGCAGCTAAATGACACAGCACTTTTAATCGGTAAGAAATAGGAAGATGAATTTTAAGGAGGTTCGCTCCTCATGTTTTGGGATTTCTGTCAGATTTTCGGAATCCTCGAGTTTTATCCATTTTAAGGGATTGTAATTTTTTGCCCATGGACCCCCTTATTTGTGTCCATAATTCCATTTAATATATCTTTGTGAGCATTTTGTAAAAAAATCATTGAATTCTATTTACTCTGTCACATTCATTCATGATCAAACCTTGTTAATTTTAATCCTATGAAAAATCAGAGGAGTTCAGTTTCCCGCCAAATTTTTAATCACTTAAATCTCGAAAACGAGATCATCAACCTATCAATTTTTTCACTTAAATTACTTCTTTTTTAATTTTTTTTACAAAAATCATGTTTATTTGAAATCCTATTTATTTTTAAAGGGAGTAACGAATCCCCTCAAGTAGTCTTTCTGGTTAAACTCAAATTTGAATTTATTTTCTGTATGCAGTATTTTAGCATGGCACCTAGTCTCCATTGAGGTAGTTTTTTTTCTTGTAATGATAGTCCGTTTCGGAGGTTTTTATACGGATCTTATACATTTCGGAGCACCTTTTTGCAAGAAATTAAGTCATCAATGATGTAAGTATTGGTAGAGGAAGTTTTTGCACGATTTGCAATAGGTTCTGGCGTTCTTGTTTACAGTAAAGATTTCTTATTTTTGGAATTTTCCCTTTACTCCTTTTATCTTCGGTATCATCTGCCGATGTAGTCCGAAACAAGTGTTGATAAGAAACATTGTCATATTTGGAGAAAGTATTTGAAGGGCATTCAATTGTCTTAAAATAAGTTAACTAATCGTATCCTGGCATTTAAGCAAGCTATTCTAAAATAAGAGGGAACCGAACCGTCAGGCTAAAAAAATAATCCCAAGACAATAGCAACATCTGAAACACAAAGATGAACAGACATCACAGCAGAACGGCATTGAAAAAAATGAAACACACATACATATGAACAACTCTTGCCAAAATTAAATCCATGCATGAGATCAGCTGCAGTAGAGTAAGTATATCCCGCTTAATTATATCTCCCGCTTAATTACCCTCCTGATGAAAGTTTCCTAGATCACAACAGATCTTCCGTTTTAAAAGTTCAAGACACTAACTTTTTTGAACATGTCAAATGCGGTAAAAAAACAACAATCTTAAGCTTTTAAAACAAAAATCTGCCCCATTAGGATAGATATCCCAAATTGGTGTACCAGATTTTGATTTTAACTTAAAAACTTCTGTAGTGGTGATTTCAAGTTATGGGTGACATACCATTGTTTAAATAGCCTAGTTGTGAGCAACGGGATCCATCAAGGAAGTAATTGCTGTTGAGTTGCTACCGGTCACTACCGCAATAGAAGGGGAGTTTTAACTCACAAAACGACAGGTTAACTTACCTTTCTTGTGAAATGCCAGACCCATGTCAGGACCATTGCGTATGACCTTTTTTGCAAGATTTTTTTTCTGTGTTGTTTTACGTTTCCCATTGTTATTTGGAGATTTGTTTTTGTCGATGATGTTTGTTATACAGATTCGCCGTTTTGATATTTATGTACAAAAAGATAAATATATGTTTTTTTAACGTTCTCCTTGGTTTTGTTTTAGGGTAAGATAAGAGGAAAGGATCATGGATTTTAATCGGTTTTGTCTTAGGTTTAGAATATGCAATTTACCAATCAGCAATCGAACAGATCTATCACAACCCCATTAGTACTGGAATGAACATTTCCATGTCCTCTGACCTGTTAATAGCAATTGCAGTTGATTTGCTATCGGACACTACCGCAATGAATGAAGAAATTTTGAGCACTATAAAACCGGTTAAACCCACCATTTCTATCGAATGCTTGTACCAAATCAAGACCATTCCCGTCTACAATTTTCTTGTGAATATCCACCTGCTTTGTCTTTTTGCTTCTTGGACTTTAGCTCTTGACAATTCTATTCGGTAAGGTTGTTATTACCCCTCCCAATCTACATATGCCAGCATTGCTTTTGCGTTCGTCGTACAACTTAGTTTGTAGGCTACCTCTTTTTATAATTTCAAAATGAAGGTCAAGATTATTTGCAAGTGTCTGTAGTATCCCTAATGTCCTTCATCACAAAACCAAGGATAATATCATCTATATAATAAACGCCAAAAATTAAAGAATTGGACTAGTTTTTTTAGCTCACCTGACCCGTGGGTCCGTTTGTCCTTCCGTCGCCCCTCAACTTCAGGTTAAACATTGGATCCTATGGGGAAAAAATCACATTTTCATCTTGTGCTCTGAAACCACTTGAGCAAATTCAGCCGAACTTTACAGGAATGATATACTAAAGGTCCTCAACAAAGATTGCTCATTTCGTTCCGATCCGACAAAAATATGGCCGCCATCACGGAAAACGGTTTAACATTGGACCCTATGGGAAAATCATATTTTCATCTTCTGCTCTGAAACAGCTGAAGCAAATTCAACCAAACTTTACAAGAATGATGTACTTAAGGTCCTTAAGAGAGATTGCTAATTTCTCTCCGATCTGACAAAAAACATGGCCGCCAGCACGGAACATGGTTTAACATTTGACCCTATTGGACATTTTCATCTTCTCCTCTGAAACCACTTAAGCAAATTTAACCAAACTTTACACGAATAATGTATAGGAGGACCTTAAAAAAGATTTATCATTTCGTTTCGATCCGATAAAAACATGGCCGCCAGCGCAGATTGGATCCTATGGGAAAAATCACATTTTCATCTTCCTCTCTGAAACCAGTGAAGCAAACTCAACAAAACTTTGTTGGAATAATGTTCTAAAGGTCTTTAACAAAAATTGCTCATTTCCTTCTGATCCGACAAAAAACATGACCGCAAGCACAGAACATTGTTTAACATTGGACCCTATGGTAAAATCACATTTTCATCTTCTCTTCTGAAACCACTGAAGCAAATTCAACCAAACTTAACAGGTATGATGTATGGAAGGTCTTTACAAAGATTGCTCATTTCGTTCCGATCCGATAAAAACATGACCGTCAGCACGGAATTCAGGTTTAACATTGACCCTATGGGAAAAATCACATTTTCCTCTTCTACTCAGCAAATTCAACCAAACTTTACAGGAATGATTTACTAAAGGTCCTTTACAAAGATTGCTAATTTTATATCAATCCGACAAAAAACATTGCTGCCAGCGCGGAACTTGGGTATAAAATTGGACCCTATGGGAAAAGTCACATTTTATTCTTCTCCTCTGAAACTGCTGAAGCAGATTCAATCAAACTTTACATGAATGATAGTAGTATATAGGTGGTTTTCGCTTATGATTTCAGGTGGTGGTGCTGTGGTGGTGCCGGAAGTGACGTCACCGGAAGTGACGTAGACCGGAAGTCACGTGATGGAAGTCACGTGACCGGAAGCGGAAGTCACGTGGCCGATGTATAACATGTCAACATTGCGCATGCGCAACCGGAAGTAGCCGTATTTGAAGCCCTAGTCGGGCCAATTGACCGGAAATGACGTGTTGGAACAACACGTGACCCCGCAGGGGTGTTGTATGACCTTACTACCGTGTACATGCGCGACCGGAAGTGGGCGTAGCCCCAGGTATAGACCGGAAGTGGTCTTATTTGAAGCCCTATATGGGCCTATTGACCGGAAATAACGTGTTGGAAGAGGGCAAGGCCCCCGCAGGGGCGTCGTATGACCTTACTACCTTAATCCTAGCACTGACGCTGACCGTAACCCTAATCATAGTGGTAGTTATAAGCAGTGTTCTGACTATAGCATAAGAGAAATACATGGTACCGCTCAGAACAAATAATGAATTTATCTAATGTTGGAGACAGAACACTGCTTATAACTACCACTATGATTAGGGTTACGGTCAGCGTCAGTGCTAGGATTACGGTCGGGGTTAGATTATAGATAGGATTAGGGTTAGATTATAGAGAGGGCTAGGGTTAGGTTATAGATAGGGTTAGGGTTAGATTACAGATAGGGTTAGGGTTAGATCATAGATAGGGTTAGGGTTAGATTACAGATAGGATTAGATTACAGATAGGGTTAGGGTTAGATCATAGATAGGGTTAGGGTTTGATTATGGCAGAGAGAATAAGTATATTGTATTTGTTTTCATTTCTAAGCTGAAAGCAGCAGCAGCAGCAGCAGCAATATAGTGAAATGAGCACGCGAGCACAGCCAAAACCATACTAGTAAACCACTCGTGAGTCAGTCTTGTGAACGTATTAAAGATAGAAATTTTACAAAATGAAACTGTACTTAAAGCTTCGCTTATTATAATTTTCTCATTCGTTCAACGAATCACGAGGGGTGAAGACCTCTGGAATGTACCATTGCGATAGCTGTAATTATCATTCCAACCGACAGTTCAATCTTCGACGTCACAAACAATTGGTTCATAATATAAAGCAAGAGATGGACAGACAGCAAGATATAGAAACGGAGTCTGACATATCCGAGGAAAGCAATGCTACTGAAGAACCAGAGTATGCTAC
>MJUU01061626.1:49636-66920 GCA_002080025.1 Modiolus philippinarum | reverse complement strand
AGCAAGAGTTACCTCCCTTTGATGAACGCGGACGTGAAAGAAGACCCTTAGCAACCAACAAGGTTCTTAACAACCATATGAACTGTCGCGATGAACGCAGACGTGATAGAAAACACCCACAAAAAACGCGGGAAATCCCAAGAGTAATGTCCCTTTGACGAACGCAAACGTGATAGAAGACACCGAAAAAGAAACGCGGGAAATCCCAAGAGTTATGTCCCTTTGATGAACGCGGACGCGACAGAAGACACCCACAGAAATACAATGACAACGACAACTTACGGAAACATCCGAACGACCATGCCCGAGTCGTTCCGACTAGAGAACATACCCGACTTCAGGTCTATACCTGGGGCTACGCCCACTTCCAGTCGCGCATGTCCACTGTAGTAAGGTCATACGAGGCCCCTGAGGGGGCCTTGCCCTCTTCCAACACGTTATTTCCGGTCAATAGGCTCATATAGGGCTTCAAATAAGACCACTTCCGGTCTATACCTGGGGCTACGCCCACTTCCTGTCGCGCATGTACACGGTAGTAAGGTCATACAACACCCCTGCGGGGTCACGTGTTGTTCCAACACGTCATTTCCGGTCAATGGGCCCGACTAGGGCTTCAAATACGGCTACTTCCGGTTGCGCATGCGCAATGTTGACATGTTATACATCGGTCACGTGACTTCCGCTTCCGGTCACGTGACTTCCATCACGTGACTTCCGGTCTACGTCACTTCCGGTGACGTCACTTCCGGTGACGTCACTTCCGGCACCACCACAGCACCACCACCTCAAATCATAAGCGAAAACCACCTATATACTACTAATGATGTACAGAGGGTACTTTAAAAAATTTGCTCATTTCAGTTCGATCCAACAAAACACATAGCCTCCAGTGCAGAACATAGTTTAACATCGTAGCCCGGTATGTGAAAACCATACTTTTCATTACCTTCTCTGAAACTTTTCAAGAAAATTTAACTAAACTGTATTGGAATGATGTATTGAAGATCCTTTGCAAAAATTACTCATTTCAATTGGATCGGACAAAAACCACTTGTGTCCAAGGAGAACACAGCTTAACATTAGACCTCATCGGTGAAATACTTTGAGATGGAAATGTTGTCTCCTTGATATTTACCCCATTTCCTTTCCTTTTCACATCTTATTTTGGTCATGCATGGCATAGAAGTATTTTGTCAGGTGAGCGATACAGGGTCAGTGTCTGAGCCTCTGGTTTATCTTCAGTTTGCAGAAGCCCTTGTCGATCAGAAACTCCTGTTCGAAGTCATATGAAGTAATTGTTTAAGTAGGCAGCCGTCTTGGACTTCCAAATATTTAAATTTTATCTTTACTGGAGAGACATAAGTTGTCGAAATGGCCATATGCAGAAATCATATTTACAGGAAGTTCAGTATTTTGTTACTTAGAGTAAGGTTTGAAAAGTTCTCTGTTGTGTTTGACGAAAATTTGCAAAGCAATAGCAGTGTGATGGGCACTGTATGCAAAGTAGGACAAGCAGGAAGTTCAGTATTTTGTTACTTAGAGTAAGGTTTGAAAAGTTCTCTGTTGTGTTTGACGAAAATTTGCGAAGCAATAGCAGTGTGATGGGCGCTGTATGCAAAGTAGGACAAGCACCTGTTGTCGCTCTGTTTTTTGTTTTTTTTCTGTTTTTTGTTTTCTTTTTTTTTGAGTTCATACTAATATGAAATGAGGCATAACCTCGAAGGAAGCGAAGTCATTTTCTTGCCTGACAAATTGTAAATTTTAGGACACATTGGCGGATGCAGGGAAGGAACCCCCTTTTCTGTAAAATTTTAAAATTTCATGCAGATTATAGCTAAAATTTCCAAAAATGACCAAAAGTTGACTTGCCCCCCCCATTTCCAGAACTCCATCGGAACCCCTTTTTTCGAAGGCTGGATCAGTCGGTGGGATATATGGCAAATGAAAAGCATATACGTTCTAAGGAAAATACCATATTAAAAGCATGTTTACTCTTAACGACTTGTGGCAAATTAAAGGCCATACACTCTTGGCATACATTTGGAGAGGTTTGTGGTGTCCTTGAATCATCCTGGCTCAATTTATCTTGAAGTATATTGCCATTAGGATTACCGTGGCTGGCACCTATTATTAACATATAGTCTGATTGCAATAATCACTGTATGGCCTTCAACAACATGAACATATAACCTCAGTACCGTGACAAGCTGAATTTTTCGAGTTAGTTTAAATGTTAAAAAGTGGCGAAGTCTGACGGTTTGACATCTTCAACAAGCACCACAGAGCTGGAGTTTGCACCCGTTTTTCATGACCGTCCATGTGATGAGAACACATATTCAAGCCCAGGATTTCTCGATTTGTAAATCCGTAAAAATGACAATGGAAAAATTTAAAACGAACACATTATGAAAAAAATCACAATTACAAAGAAAGTTTTTCTCTCATTGTTGTTGTGCTGGAAGATTGTCAATTGCAGGGTATTTTGTGATATGTGATAGGTTGCATCGAACAAGCCCAGCTCCAACTGTTTTATTTTCCTTGAAATTAAATATAATTTCCCGTGTTTCTGTGCACAGCACGCCTTTTACCACATGCTTAAAACTGTTACCACTGCAACTCAAAGCAGAAACAAGTTGAAAAAATTTCATCAAAATTCTTTTAATTATGACATCAATGAAGAGTAACACAAGTATCATTCTTGTACATGACAGATGCAAAGAACTAATAATTCGGGGTTTTTTTCGTCAGATATTCATCATCTTTTGTATTTATTACAAAAGCTTGAATTTGCATTTGTAACATGTCTGCCGCTGAGGAAGTAAGTTAAAATCTACCGATGTACATTTTTGTATATATACAAGATCTTAGGGACCGACCATTTAACTTGAAAAGGGGGGGGGGGGTTATGGTTTTTTTACTACATTTATCATAGATGCAGCAGCACGAAATCAGTTGCCATGCCAGACAAACTGGCATGTCATTGGTGTTTAAAGGATACAAGATCAGTTCGCAATAGAGGGGACGACCATTCGATTTCGGGGAGGGTGGGGGCTTTGGCGATTTGCATAAAAATTATGTTAATTATTTATGAAGTAAGATAAGAATATCTATTTTCACTGGCACCAAGATTAATTTATATATTTAGGCAAGCGCCAAAGACCCAACTCCCAACCACCCCCGAAAATCAAACGGTCTTTTTATTGTGTATCTCCCCTTTTCACGTCATAAATCGAGTGGATTGTACTTTGAAAGTCACGGTGTGTTCGAAGCCGGTTCAAAATTTTCAAAAACTCATAATAAGGATTACAAAATAATGCAAAACAGTAATAAACATATATTAAGAAATTATTTAGTGCGATAAAGTGCATAGAAATTGTTCAGATATTTTGGTAAGTGTGTTTGGTGATAATAATCGTACCAGGGCAAAAATTTGTATTAGGGACTGCGTACTTGGGATAGAAAAAACAAAATTTAGAACAAAGAACGATCTTGATTTGCCTTTATACATTTTGTCTTTAAATCAATCCGTAGATGGTAATGCGGTACTGTCCAGCTAGTGGTATCAATTTTTAACACCACTGGAATACAGGTCCTGTAAAATTTCATTGGGCATGAAAATGCCGTTATACTTTTTGCTTTGTGAGATTAACTTGCTGCCCAAATTTGCGTGAGGAAAACCCCCCACATTTTCTCCCGTGAATATCAAGTGAAATAGTTTAAGAACACTTCAGTCGATTTATTTTCTTGTTCAGTTAAATATAAAATCACGAGGTGTCCTTGTAAACAGCTAAAAGCAAATCCGTGAAAACTTCTTGATTTATATAGACTAAAAAATTCACGGGATTTTCACGGGAAAGTCCGATGGAACAAGATCAAGACATTTTCAAGGGAATTTCACGGCATTTTTAAATTATAATTTTCAAGGAGTGCTCAGTGTTAATTTTTAATGAAAAAAATTGTGAAAAAATTTGACGGGGTATAATCATGCATTTGAAAAACAAATATATTACTAGTAAACGATACGGCTTTGCTTTGTACATTTTGTACCTATCGTCGCCGCGACAAAATAACGGTAGCTCCTTAGACTTTGGGACAATGCTCATTGACATATCTTTCCATAAAATTCAAGTCCTTTAAAAGACAACCTCATGCATGACTAAGTTAGGGCATATTTTTTTCTGATTGCACCAGTAAATTTTATTTATTGCCACATTCAAATTATGTTTCCCGGAAAATTCCCAGAATTAATTTCTATTTTCCCCTGTTTTCCGTATCCGATTCTCTTCAAGCAACTCGGCATACCTCGGATGCTGCGTAGGGATTTTCCTATTGAATTGAGTTCCGAGTGGCCATGGAGGTCCATGGAAAGAACGGTAACTCGTAAAACAACTTCCGGCGCAGGGGTTTTTCAAACTCATAGACATAATAGCCAAAAGTACGTTTCCAATATATATGGAAGCTTCGCTTCCTATTAGTGCTTTAGTTTTTTGTGTTGAATTTGTGTATTTCGTGTGTTTTGTAGTTGTGTTGTGTCAAGTGTTCTGCCCTCTGGTGTTCTCAATTTTTGCCATGTCTCTGGACTTCGATTTATGTTATCTTGTGCTCTGTTCCTTCGATATTCAACTACATGTATCGTTGTTTTGAAAACAATACAGTCGTCATTGTTGTTAGTTATTTCATACCAATGTGTATGGAACGTTTTTGAATGGCCCCAATTTTCTTTGTGATACGTTTTTGTTAGGGCACTTTGTCATGGTTGAGGCATATATATGAAATGTGTGTTGTGTTCGAAGTCGTGTTTGAAACAAGTATTTTTACTATACACATTCGTCTTTGAGATAAGCAGTAGTAGTGCACTTTGTCATGTTTAATGGAAATGCTTGTACCATACCCAATTTTCTTTGAAATAAGTTTTGGTGAGACACCTATACGAGTATAAGGAATTGACGCACATAATTTTGACGTTTCTTACCATGTCATGCCAACTTTTCTTGCAATTGATTTGATGAGTGCACTGTGGTTGCTTATATGCTGCAATTGTCTTCAATTAGTCTTTTTGACGGGCAGCGGATGAACACATTGCTAGTTAATTTCATGTTTCTTCACGATCCCAAATTGATGAATTATAAAAACCATGGAGGTCGAGTTTCTCGACATCTACCAATGTATTCCGGCAATAGGTGGTCATGGTGGGGGTATATTTAACTTACTATGAGGTATGAACAAGGCTCATTGCTTAAAGCATTAAGTTGACTTCTTAAAGAACAACAATGAAAGCGTTGTTCCATTGCGTTGTTCCATTGCTTAGTTTTACCACGTTTTTACATAAAAGACATATCGTGTGCCTTTACTCCATACCTTTTCATTGTTTTTCTATATGTAAAAGGCAGGTATATGTATTCTTTAAACAGTGTGTAGCTTCAAATTAACCTTTTGTCATATGTCAAATCAATAAATAACGTTTGCTCAGTTGCTATTACATAACCTAGGTGTTTAAATTTCTTTTTCAACCTTAAACTTAAAAAAAAACAAGTGCATTTCAGTGCTGTTAGCCCATTTAATTACGACTTTACCCCCACAAACGCAACTTTACCGATCTTACCGAATTAAATTAATATTTCCTTTTGACAATTTTAGCGTGATATTCTGACATAATCATACGCTGTCCTTTCTGCAAAAAGATGATGGTATATAATTAACAGGTGATTGAGACTTTAACCCACGGTTGAATACCAGGAAATTACTATGTAACATACAGATTGAAACGCAAACTGTATGTTTTGAAATTAAACAGAAAGCTGAGTTTAAGCGGAAATGATTATATTAAATCATTACTCAACGTTTCTGTTGTAACTAATTACAGGCTCATGTCTTCATTCGGAAGTCCTCTGTGATTTCAGTGAAACAAACAAACCTGACACAAACAATTTTGTTTTTTCGTACATTGGATCAACCAACAAGTTTTATATTAATTAAATGGGAATGGAGTACTATCAAAGTACATTGAATGGAGGGAAATAATAAAATAAGCGAACGGAACTGTCAAGAGACAAAGTCCATGAGGCAAAAAGACAAATCAGATCGAAACCACAAGAAAAATTGTCGACCGCAATTGTCCTGACTTCGTACAGGTATTTCAAAAGAAATGATGGGTTAAACCGGTTTTTAGGAAATTGAATGCTTAGCCCATATTATCAAAGTATAGTGAATTTAATTATGTTGATATCAAAAAAGGAAATTCAATCCTCACAATTATTACCACTTTGCCGATTCCTCTGCTGGTGGACTGTTAGTCCCCGAGGGCACTGGCCACCCCAGTAGTCAGTACTTCGGTGCTGACCCGAAAGTCGATTTTGTTCTGAAACAAAACTCCGACCAGCCATTGGGTGTGGGGTTTCCTCACCTTTCATTGAAGATCTTATGGCGGGACACATTCCCCGTTTCTGTCCTTTTTTCTAATATATAAATTTTACAAAATTATTTCTAACACTAAGGAGTATCTCCCTAATGCATAACTCTGTCCTTAGCTGGATTTTGGGTTTTCTATTTCAACCCTATTGCTTATTTGTTCTCTATCAGTTTTTAAAAGCTCTTTCCTAAACATCTTTGCGTTTATGGTTTTCTAAACGTTTAGATTTTATCTGGACGGAAGAGACATAAGTAGTCGAAATGTGCAGAATTAAAATTCACAGTAACTTCGGTATTTAGTTATTTGTTATCATTGCTGGTGGACTGTTAGTTCCCGAGGGTATTCACCAGCCCAGTAGTTAGTACATTGGTGCTGACCCGAAAGAATATCTAAATGTTGTAAATTTTGTTGAATCCCTCATGCAAAGCTCTGTCCTAAGCTGATTTTGGCTTCACATTTAAATCATATTGGTAATTTGTTCTCTATCTGTTTTTAAACATCTTTGAGTTCATAGTTTTCCAAATGTTTAGATTTTATCTGCACTGAAGAGACATAAATTGTCGAAATGCGCATATGCAGAATTAAAATTCACAGTAACTTCGGTATTTGATTATTTAGTTACTTTTAACATATTTAGGTTTATTGACTTCCAAAAGTTTTGATTTTATCTGCACTGGAGAGACATAAGTTATCGAAATGCGCATACACAGGTACAACAGTGACTTGGGTATTTTGTCATTTACTACCGTTTGGCTGATTCCACTGCTGGTTGATTGCTACATGTAGTCCCAGAGGGTACTCATCAACCAAATAGTCATACTTCGGTGCTGACCCAAAAACCGATTTTGTTTTGAAACTTGCAATATCTAAATTTCTCTTATTTCTATTCAGTTTTCACATTTCCTGAACGGTGTGGAAACATTTGTTCTCCTCTCTAGAGAGGAGAACAAGTTTCGTGACATTTCCCGCCAAATTTATTCGGAATACAATCCTCGATGTTTTTCGTCCAGTCATTAGAGAAACAGTTTCCACAACTTAAACACGTTAATTATGAAATTTCTCTAATCTCGTTAAATAAATTTTCAAATGTTTAAAATCTCGGGAAGCCTTCCATTTCAAACATTTACAAAATTTATTTAACTCGATGTGAGAAATTTCATAATCAACTAGTTCTTGTTGTGGAAACTATATTTAACCCATTTTGGTCTAAAACTACCTGATTGAGTGTCTCCCTTTTGTATCACTCTGCCCTTAGGTGAATTTTCTTTTTTATTTAGTCCCTATTGATTATTTGTTCTCTATCAGCTTTAAACATATCTAGGTTTATGGACTTCCAGATGTTTTGATTTTATCTGCACTGAAGAGAATAAATTGTCGAGATGGGCACATGCAGAAACAAAATTAACAGTGACTTCAGTATTTTGTTATTTCAATTATGTTATGGCTATCATTGCACATGTTTTCGGGGTTTCATATTTTAATCACTTGCCTTTGCTGATTATTAGTTTGGTGCTGAACTCAATTTTTACAAAACTGAATGGTTTGAAAATCTGATTGCACTACAGTACAAACCAACTTTCTTGATTCAGAATATCCGGGATGTAGCAACGTACAGAGAGATTGTGTTAAGTGAACGAAATTTCAAAGATGTCAAATGTATGCTTTTTCGTCTTTATTCGATTGTACATTCATGTTTAATACAGGGGTTTGTTTTTAATGCAGTGTGGAGTTGGTAAAACAATTCCCCGTGTTAGATATATATGCTCTTTATTTTTCTTTGATATGATGTACTTGTACATGAGATAATATCTAATGTGTACACTTTGTTCGATTATTGTTATCTATATTTATGTAAATTCTAAAACCTAAGGTGTAACTCCATCGTAGTTTTGTCCTTAGTTATATTTGACATTACTGATGAATCGGATTTCGTTTGGTTTTATGCATTTCAAACACTTTTTTAAAATTACAGATTTCCTATGTTTGGGTTCTAGTGCTGCTGATGAGGAATTAATTTCTGAAATGGCCATACAGTTCATTAAAATTTTTGCATGTGTTATGGTCTCATGTTCATTTACTCCATATCCTTTCGTAAAATATTGAATCAGTTAAATACTACTAGTATATCTTATAACAAACAACTGATGGGTAATCTTGTTACATGTAACAACCATTTCTTAAATGGTTAATGAAGACAGGGCTTATATAATACTGAGCAAAACAACAGATACTAGTATTCTAAAAATTTGTGGGAATTTTTATTTTGATTAGATTCAATTGGATTATTGAGACATGATAATGGACTTCAGAACTTTTGTATTATTTTTATGCTAGGTCTCATTAACCAGTTCCGGGTCAACTAGTCCCTCAGTCATAAAGTTCCTAAAAATCTAAAATCTGAAAAGAGGATGTTTGAAGTGCTAAAATGTTTATCCTTTCAGTTAGAATATCATGAGAATACTTTTTTGAAAGCAGATTATGTATATTTATTGAGAAAACTGTCATATTTGAAGCTGGTGTATGAATATTGTTTTACTGGGTGCTTAGTAAGGCCCTGACAAGGACTGGGAAGCACGTGTTTCTTCAAATGTAAATATTATTGTTCATTTCATATTTTATTCGGTGCCATTTTGCGAAAAATCTAAACGGTTCACCCAATATTTTTATGGCAGATTTGGATTCCTTAGTTAAAATGCTTCGCAATGATATACAACTCAAAGGTCAAGCTAAACCTATCTGTTGAGGGCAAACAGTGGAAAATGGCTGATTTAGCCTTCAAGTAAATGGCAACGTCGTAACTGGTATATGAGACCCTAGTTTCTTAAACTACTTTTAGGCAGCTAGGCCATACCAAAGGCTACAAATGAAAAAGAAAATACTTCTATCTCGCCTTTAAACTTGATTTTTAGCCCAATTATTTCGATCTTAGCATCCAACTTATCCACTGAAATGATACTTTTATAATGATAACAATAATTTTGACTTTTTCAGCGTAGTCTGAGTGTAAGAGTGATGCTAAACAAATACAAAATTGTAATAACGACTGCTCCATAAAACCGAACCGAATATGTTTTTTTTTTTTTTTTTTCGAGAGTACTTGATTACTCTTCGGATTTAATTGTGTGAATAAAACCGAATTAAAAAGACGAGTACAACTTGGTCTTATAAATATCATAGCAATTTTGCGGTTATATTCCAAGGAAGCAGTCGTAGCCACAGTGATACCCGAAAAAGGCTAATTTGTGCTGTTCCGATCGACAGCAAGCATAAAACACATATGTATTTTACCAAAGCATATAGAGTAAATGAACATGAGATCATAACACATATGTTAATTCCAACTACAATAATTTAAATGAGCTGTATGGCCATTTCTGCAATTAATTCCTCATCAGCAGCACTAGAACCCAAATACAGGAAATCATGTTGTTTTAACAAATGTGTTTGTGTTTTAACAAACGCTGCGGCTCTATTTATCTGAATCCACTTTTTATGCTATCCCATGCAGCTAACGTCATCCTTTATCATTTTGCTTTTCGTCAGGATTAATTCCAGTATATTGTGTACAAAGGTGTGGTCTCTATTATGACAATGATTAATTGGTTCCTACATTAGAAATGGAAAAAAATTATCTTTCCACGCGGGAAAAGCAGCAACACGAAAGAGTAAGGCGAAGTATTTCCATGGCACACATTGCTTGTGATTTTATGTAAATGGTGAATATGGAGTAAATGCACATGAGACAAAGTCTCTACAAATACATGGTAAAAACAAGCAATGGAACAACGCTGTTATTGTTGTTCTTCATCTTGAAGTCACATGAGGCCTTCAACAATGAGCTTTGCTCAAACCTCATAGTAAGTTCAAGATGGCCCCTAGCACTGGTTTAAGCGGAAATTTTTGCTAATTGTCGAGCAACGCTACATCATGTCTTCATTGGTCATGGATGCGGGATTGTCAGCAAACATCAATTAAACTGACAAAGTGCTCTTTTTCCTTATTAAAATATGTTTTTCGATGTTCCTTTACCTTTAATGCATCAGCATCAGCAATATTCTTCTCTTTTTATATGCTTTCCCTGTTTTGTGATATCAGTTTTTGCCATGTCTTTGGACTTCGATTTTTGTAATCATCACTTCCCTTGTTCCTTCGGTATTCTACTGCCGTTGTTTAATTTATTTTTAAATTGTAGAATAACTGAAGCGATTTGTCATTGCCGAGTGAAACGGACGGGTGCATGTGCGCTCGTCCTAACTCGTCAAATCTTCGAAACGATTATGTACCACAGAAGGAATGTGTCCACCGTTTTATAAACAAATTTGAATGGAAACTAACACACAGACAAAAAATATTAAAGCAACATGTGGAATGTCTTGAACGCAATAGGTTTGTCCTGTAACTGTTCTAGGGGAGATAACCATATTTAAATGGCGATTTCTTTTGGCACAATAAACAGTTGTGTCTTACATTACAAATTGCAAAAAACCTAGTTCATATGTTTAATCAGTAGATAGAACATGTCTGATGGCGTCTCTCCATTTGCTATTAATTGTAGATAGTTAGTTCCTATTTGGAAAAGACGACACTGAGATGGATTCTGAAAAATAGATACCATTCATTACTGCTCATTACAATATGTAATTTGAGTTGATTAACTCGCGATTGTCATTACCATGTGTCTGTATCTAAGATCAATCAAGGCAAAACCTATTATTCAAAATCATGAGAAAAGATGAACGGAAGTCTATCAGACATGCTTGTCAATATTTGAACATTGTCGTTTGTAATGGTATGGGTCTTTAAATGACTTTTTTCTACAGGTGTTTGCATATTCTATATGTGGTCTATCTAGTTCGTTGTATCAATTCTGTATTTATTGCATCCTTTAACTGCATGTCTCAATGAGCCAATCAACGAGTGTTAAATTCCTTACAAAAGCAACAGTACAGAAAGTTGACAAATGAAATTAACAATGAAGGGATATGGAATAAATGTAAATAAGACAAAAAAATGTCTACAAAAACATGGTAAAACCAAGCAATGGAACAACGCTTTTATTTTTGTTCTTCATCTTGAGGTCACCATGAGGTCTTCAACAATAGCATTACTCATACCTCATAGCAAGTTCAAGACGGTCCCTAGCAACGGTTTGAGCGGATATCATTGCTAATTGCTGAGCAACGCTGCATCCATATCTTTTTCCTTTGATCAATGGATGCGGGATCGTCAACAAACATAAAATTGAGGACTTTCTCACACAAGGCTCCTCTAGTAGTAATCAAGGTCTTCTTGAGGCTCTTTTGGTAAGTTGACTGTCGGCTCATTCATACCTTTCGATGGTTTAGTTTTCCAGATGTTTGAATCTAACTGGCCCTGAAGAAACATTAATGATTTCGAAATTAGAATAGCAAAGCAAAACGCTGGAGGAATAAAGAGAAACAAATTCATACAATATATTTTTACCAATTATCAGTCTGTTTACCTTAAAATGACAGTTGTTTCAAAGTATTTTGATTTCAGCAATGTAACAAAATGCTTAATGATAATTTTCTACAATATCTATTGTTTCGGGAATATGGAAATTTTGCCTTATTCGAATTTCTTGTAATATCGGTATTTATTTGACAAGAATGTATATTTATGGCCTTACGAATGTGGCAAAAGCTGCTGAACTCAAGTAAAAACATGGATCAAGTCATGCTTACCCGTTCAGAGTATCTAATCATACTTCCATTTTTAGTGTGTTTAAACTGACAATTGTTGAGCATTCTTTCATTTACGATTATTTGTAGTCTTCGTCGTGTTTTCTTTCCATGGTGTTGTCTCTGTTTTTTCTTCTTTTTTTTTGTTTTGATTTTTGTTTTTTTGTTTTTTGGGTTTTTTGTTTGTTTGTGTGTTTTTGTTTTATTTCACTTTTCTGTCATTTGCTCAGCTATTCGTCTGCTGATGTATTTACTGCTATATCTGAATATTTATGGCTTCAGAAATGTGTAATTATCTGCTTCAAATCTATCTAAAATTATATTTATCTTTTCAGGAATGTATCATTATTTCCTCTACTCAAATTTACAGCAATATTGGTACATTTAAGGCTTAGGGAATATCGCAAAATTCTCTTCAATATGGGTACGTTTATTGCTATAGTTCGGCAGTCAATAAAAATCAAACATTCAGCAGGCCACAATTCAACACATGAAAGAGCTTATACGTTACCAAAAACTTAAAGTTATCACTACAGAAGTTTTATGGTCGACATCACGATCTTATGGATCGCTATGGGATATCTGTTTCCCAGATGACAACAGATCTTTCCCTCTGCAACTAAAGTTTGTTTTTCCTCTATCGGATTTGACTTTACTACCGGATTAGACATGTTCAACACGGTGGGTGTCTTATAAGAAGCAGTAGATGCTTACTCTTCCGATACACCTGATCTCACCAATGGTTTTTATTGGGTCCGTGTTGTTCATCTGTATGTGTGTCTTCATTTTTCTTTTTTGTCCCGTACTTAAGTGGTGTCCTTGTTTCTTAGTGTGTCCGATGTTGCCATTGTCCATGGATTGTTCGTTCTTTTGATTGACGGTTCACTTACTTAATAGAGAACAAATAACAAAAAGGCCACAGCTTTGCTTACAAAACTATATTCAAGGTGTTGTAAATTTTCACTTTTTACCATTTTACTGAGTTATTCCTTTGCTGATGTCTGTATATTTATTGCTTCAGAAATGTGGCATAATCTGCTCCAAATCTACCGTATAATTTTGTAATATACGGTCTACGTTTGGTTCCTGAATTATTTGTAACTATTATTATGTCTCTCTACATTCCGTTTTTGTATATAATTTATATACAATAAAATATAAAAATACATATATGCCAAATGTTATTCTGATAAACCTGTTTATAGTGCCCATATCCCACTATTTTGTAATTTCAAGTTTTCTTGGACAATTTTACTTAAAACTCAGTAGTGACCTACTCATTTAGAGTTGTCATTAGCTGAGTTTTTGTTTTCCATTTAGATCTCTTGGGTTATTTCTCCTATGTTACATTTTATAAATCTTTGGTTTATATTCTTCCAATTAGTTTGATTTGATCTGCACCGAGGAGACATCAGTTGTTGACAATGCCATACACAGAAACTAAATTTTGTAAATTTACAACGTCGGTATTTTGTTATACAATAACAATGCGTTAAATTCACACTACAGCGGTTTTATTTTTAATTATTTTATTTTATAACATAAGTCTGATATTAAATTTTACTCTGGTTTATGATTTTTATATGCTTCAATTATTCCATATGTACATAAGACTTATGTAATATATTATGATTCCATGCAACAAAACGCTCTTAACAGTTCCAAAGAAAGCATAACTTCAAACGTTTAACAAAGACGGATAAACAATAAAACATTTAGGAGATATAGACAATCACTTCCTCTGATATTTAATTAATTTGAACAAAATCATGCAAATTGAAGGCATTTGGTTTAAATTGTGCTAATTACTACATCAGACAAAAACAATTACAGCAACATTAATGATACGAAATACTAAATACAGGCTTTATAGGTTTGTTACTTTTCAGAAAAAAAAATATATGACAGAACTAAGAAATTTGGGATTTCTGATATGGACAGCTGTGTCTCTATTGTGCAGACATTTCATATAACAAAAATCTAACTCACGAAAACTTTATAAGATTACTAAACAAAACCCAAGGGCCTAAAGTTAACTTCAAAGTGCAGAGTTTTACAAAAGGTAATTATTACTTACATGTAGGTCGATAAAACGTCAATTATCAAATTATGGATTTCCAAATATTTTGATTTTATCTGCACTGAAGAGGCATAAGTTGTCAAAATGCGCATATGCAGAATCCAAATTAACAGCAACTTCGTTATTTTGTTATTTATTACCACTGGGTTGATGCTTCTGCAGTTGGACTGTTAGTCCCCGAGAGTATTCACCAACCAAGTTGCTAGTACTTCGTTGCTGGTCTGAAAACCGATTTTATCAGGGGACTTGAAATATCTAAATTTTACGAAATTTTGTTCAAAACTAAGGAGTATCTCCCTCTTGCATAGCTCTGTCCTAAGCTGGTTTTGGCTATTCGATTTAGATCTTATTGGTAATTTGTTCTCTATCAGCCTTTACATATATTTCGGTGTATGGTTTTCCCAAGTATTTTGATTTTATCTGCACTGAAGAGACACATTAGTTGTCGAATTGCGCATATTAACATCAACTTCGGATTATGTTATTTATCACTGAGATTGAAAGATGCAAAAAAAATTTAGCCAATCTTACTTCCTGGGGCATCTGATCTCAATTTATCTTGTATTAAATCTATTTGGACTCATTTTCATTTCGTCGTTTACTAAAGCCATGATTTTAACTGAAACTGTGAACAGATTGATTATAACCTTAATAAAAAATGAACGATATTTAACAAACTCTAAGCAAGTTGTGTCGTACAACTGAATCTACACACAAGGTCATGATGGTCATTTATTCTGCGGTCTACTTTTGGTTCCTGAATTATTTGTAACTATGATATATTATTATGTCTATCTTCATTCCGTATTTGTATACTTTATTTTTCAGATTAATGTTTTTGTTGACAACTTAATGTTTAAAGTTACAGCTATGGTCAATTAGTTTTGAATACTCCGACTGAACTAGAACAAAAACACTAAGTATTTATTTTGAGTCTTTTGATCTTTCTATAACAATTTAACTGATTGAGACATTGATAGTAAATTAATTTTAGTCTCACGTTTCATTTTGACAAAATTATTTTGTAAGTTAACAGTAGAAGCTTGTATTAATAGATTCAGGTCAATATATCTCTTTCAAAATGATTCGGAAAGAAAGGTCATTATGCAATAAATTTAATGATACTTTACTGTACTGTTATTTATAAAACATAATTTAATCTAATAGTCTTATTTTTTAATTCGAACATTATTCTTCAAACGTTAAAAGAAAAGAAAACAAAAAATAAAAGACACGATATCTATAAAAGAGTACAAACGCTGCAATGGCACGCTGCAATGGCACTTCGTAGAATCTTAAAGGTCCGACTTATAAATCATTGATACCCTTTTCAACTCAGTGCAGACCAAAAGCAAAAAGATTTTTGAAAGGCGACATAAACAAAATAACCAATAGAGTGTAAAGAAAAAGGCTAAAATCAGCTACAGGTAGAACTTTGTACAGGGTATATTTGCATGTAATTTATATATTTTGATTACCAGGGGAGAATAGTCTAAGTTTGACCAGTAAAAAAATAGCAACCCTGAAACGTGTAGTTATCAAGACTCCAATTACTTTTGGAGTGAAACATTCTACTGAATTTTGAAATAAATTCAATGAAATATGAACAATTATGATTATTCTACACTCACATAATTTGATCGAACCCATATGAGGACACGAGGATATCTTATTTAATGGTCTTTTAAATTTTCTGATCTGCAGTTCATAAGTTGTAAGAAAATGCAAGGATTGTGCTCTGATATCACTTACAACAATCATTGTTCCTGGACTTTCGATAATATGATGAAGGCATTGAATCTATTGCTAGACAAGATTTTGTACATTTTGGCAACATGGTCTATCAACAGGTCATTGGAATTCCTTTGGGTATATAATCTGCACCTCTCATTGAGGATCTTTTCAAATGTTTTGATTTGATCTGCACTAAATAGAGATAAGTTGTCGAAATGCGCATAAATTCACTGTAACTTTATTTTTTTTATTTATTCCCTGTTAGTCCCCAAGGCTTCTCACCAACCCAGTAGCCAGCACTTCGGTGCTGGCCCGAAAACCCATTTTACTGTTCTAAAATGTTTAACAAGTAAATAGTAAGAAACCATTATGAACATATCAATTGGATACTTTTCCAATAGTGTATAGAATTGCTGAAATTTACTTTAGAAAGCATGCAACTTCGCAACATGATTTGGACTATGCAAAAGAGCTCTTACTTCCTTTTAATAAGTTCAACTCTTAATTGATCCTGTCGAATCAAGAGCAACGTAACAAGTCCAATACATTTTCATTTAATATAAAATTGTGAAACTGAATTTTTAATGAAATGCTTAGAGCTGACAATTTCAATTTTTGATATTCACTTTGTTAATATGTATTATGTGTTGTGTTTAGAATATGTATTATGTAAAAAATACGAAAGCAGGCGAAAAATAGCACGACCATAGCATTACAGTTGGGCCTCATTTCTCCATTCCTTCAAATATAGTACAGCTGGACATGAAATAGCTAGATACCTAAATATCCTAAAAATACGAGATATTCTTTAAAATACCCCAAATTCTGTAAATTCCAGCACATTAACTGGAAGAACTCGAAGATTATGACGGATACAAATGATGACAATGACAGAATAAGAAGTAAGGTTAGGAGACATTGCCAGGAAGGATGAGGTTTATTTCATTGAGATGATTTGAGATGAATTTCTACCCCAATGAACTTGAAACTAAGACAACCGATACACCCGATTCTGCTTCATACCTTGACCTTTTATTATACATTGACGAACATGGACGTCTGAAATCTAGATTATATGACAAACGTGATGATTTTGACTTTCCAATTGTGAACTTTCCCTTTCTCTGCCGCAATTTACCTGCATCCCCAGCATATGGAGTATATATTTCACAATTAATTCGTTACTGTAGAGCGTGCACTACATACCGTGACTTTGTGGAAAGAGCAAAAGCACCGTCACAAAAACTGCTGGGTCAGGGATATGTTCAGCCTTTGTTACTTTCGTCCCTTCAGAAATTCTATGGCCGTCACCACGACATCATAGATAGATATGAAATGTCAGTGTCACAAATAAAGACT
>MJUU01061626.1:33806-49629 GCA_002080025.1 Modiolus philippinarum | reverse complement strand
TTACCCTTCCGGAGCACCTGATGTCACTCTTGTTTATTGAGAGTTCACACTGTTAGTGCTTTAGTTTTTGTCTTTGGTCTTCCGTCCTTTGGTGTTCTTGCTTTTGCCTTGTCTCTGGACTTTGATTTGTGTAATCTTGTGCTTTGTTCCTTCGGTATTCTGCTGCTGTTGTTTTGAGCCTGATGTTTTGAACCTCGAACAAAATTTTTGAAATTACCTTCACTGGTCCATTCAAATACACTGATATTATTTGCCCATTGAAACCTTATTTTTCATAATTTAGAAACAAGTCATAGTAAATTATTATGACAAATTTCAACAAGTTTTAATTATTCTTCCACGTTTACTATGTAGAACTATTAAATGTGTATTTTTAATGAATAATTAAGGAAAGTTCAGACTCCCGCCGAATTTCATATTGCTCATATCTCAAAAACTAACTCATGTCGCTTTTGTTTTTGTTTACCCTTAGTGATCTTATTTTTTCTTTCCTTCTTTCTGATTATCTATTTTTTTTACAATTAAATATTTGAAGTGTCAGGTGTGCACTTCTTAAAGTCATCTATCATATTCGGCTATTTAGAACAGCAATGAAGACCAGAATACCTAGGATATTTGACAGTCCTCTTGTTACAAAAAAAAAATGAAAAACCTCCAAGAAAATTATGTAATCATACCTGCATACACAGCTTGTAACATTATTTTTTTTCATGAAATATTATTAAGCTCTCTTGATTACTAAAAGGGTATTGACAGCTCATCACTTTATTCTTCTTTTACCACAACTGCAATATCTAGGGATAATCAAAAGTGGCACGTCTGTGTTAGCATCCTTCGATTCTACGGTCATTCCTTGGTCTCCCTGATACACCAATAAACGCCTTTGTCCGATTATTGTATAAGATACTTGTCCGCCGTTATTGAGCGCAGTTAGCGATGGTAAAGAGATTTTACGAAGTCGTGATATCAGATGTGGATTCTTCAAAATTCAAAAGATTTGCCCCTTAATACAGGTCTCCTCCAACAATCTCGCATATTGCCTATTCCAATACCATTCAAACTTTGGATTTTTCTGATTTACATGCAAACCTTCCAAATAATAAACAAGAAAACAGTAATTTTCAATCTGATACATCAATGCGTTCTTAACAGCAACACAGAATACATGTATTCCACTTTGTGCAAACATATTTTGTTTATAAACATACTGAGTAAAACGAAAAATACACTGAAAATGACCCGATAAAAATGCTTGTTGGGTTTGTTCAACATTTTCTTGGAATTTGGAAGCCCCTTTATTCAACAGATAGGGATTCTAATGAGAACAAATTTTGCGCCACTTTCAGCTGAACTTTTGTTTTACTCGTATGAAGCAAAGTTTTAACAAAGGCTTACGAAGAAAACAAAAACAATTAGCAATTATAGACTACGTATTCTCTCTTCATAATCCCAAATTTTACTGTTTTTATCAAAATTCAAACCCCTTAAAAATACCGAGGCTTCATTCCGTGTATGGCACTTGGTAGATGTCCTTGGTACTGGATTTGGCTTCCTATTTCGATTCATTTGGTAATGAGTGCTTCTTTTATTAAACTTTTGGATTATGGATTTCCATATTATTTGATTTTAATGCTGCTGATGAGAGGTAACTCCTTGAAACACGTGTACAGCATAACGAAATTTACTGCTTTTTATGCAACTTCGATATTTTTTGTATTTTAAAAATATTTACATCAGACCTACCCCGGGCCCAGTGAATTTGAAACTAAACAGACAGCTGATACACTCCATTCTTCTTTATAAAAAAAGATATACATTGATGAACACGGACGTCTGAAATCAAGGCTATATAACAAACATGGTGATTTTAAATTGTCAATTGTGAGCGTTCATTTTCTTAGCAGCCAAATGCCTATCTTCCCTGCTTACGGGATATATATTTCACAGGTGATTATATCACCCCATAGGATCACTGTACCCGATTAAATGATTGTTGGTCAACTGGTGCATTGTTGGTATGCAATAAACAAGCTATGCATGAATGAACTGCATCTTAACTTCGAAATTAAGTACCTTTTTAAGCACCAATTAGAGTTGATTTTTCGAGAAATGATTGCATTATTGTATCTAGATATGTTTTCCGTTTTTAAATTTTCAATAGTGATAGCATTGTGTGATGTAAAAGGGAATATTCTAAAAGGCTGTCAGTTTTTTATTGATTTTACTACTTCTGAGTCTTATTTGAAAATTTTAACCGCATTTTGATGATTTTAAATGTACTCCAGTAGTGGAACTGTGTATTCTCTAATTTCTGTCCTGTTTGCGTTTCCTAAACAGTTGGAAAAATACGTTTCTCCCCTCTAGAGAGAATGTTGTTCTCGGCAAGTGATTGGATGAAATTCAATTATGACGTCAAATATGTTTGCCGTTTTCAGACTTTACCATTGTGACGCCATGAAAAAAGGCGACCATGCCTGATGACGTCACGCTTAAAGAACACATTTATTTCGGATCATCAGAAAAGGGGGGTCATGTTTTTTTTCCAAAATCTCCTTGAAATCATTAGAGAAATAACATCCACAACCGTATCTCGTGAGAAACGACAGTTCATAAATATTCTAAAAGGCTGACAATTTTTTGATTGATTTTACTACTTCTGAGTCTTATTTGAACATCTTAACCGCATTTTGATGATTTTAAATGTACCCCAGTAGTGGAACTGTATTCTTTCTCTTTTGTGAAAAGTACGTTTGAAAATAACCCAAATTCCAACCAATAGAACAATTTTTTCCACTGTACGCAAAGAAATTCTGTAGGTCACTTCTGTCACATTGTTGGAGTGAAACAATATTCATGGTTGTTGTGCAGTGATATTTTACTGTACGCATTTTCACTATCAATATATTTATTTTTACTTATTAAAAGTATGTAAAAAGATGTATTCAAATATGTCGCACTTTTTACTACCTATTAGTCTACTTAAAATGATTGTTTCAATTTTTTGTTCATTACTGAGGATTAAGCCTTTTTATTTAGCTCAGAACATATGTATGGCATATTGAAATTCCCATTATATTAAATTATTTATTTGTAACAATGCAAACAAGATATAGAATTCACTTGACCAATGGCGGGAATGAGTGTTCATCTCTGTATCCCTGTAATTTTCATTTAGGCGAATGTCCGTCTAGTAGTTACATGCACATGTATACTTTATACATGTACGTAAAAAGTTTGCTTATTTACTTATTGACGAATGCAGATTACACATATGTTGTGTCGTCATGATTTTTCTGGTGGTTGCTATTGCATTCGTGTCATTTCCTCTGCGTCATAATTCACAAAATGATTTTTTTTTGCTCGAACGTCATTTAGTTTATGTCTGTCATACTATAACGCATATATAGTGCCAACGTATGCCGACAATCTCTAAACACTTGACAAACATGATTGAAAAACGTTCACTTGCGTTTTTAAATATTGGTTGCGTCGGAAAATTTTGAAAATGCTCAAAATTTCACCAGTTTCGCCAACCTTTTATTGATAAGTTTTGCACAAGCTAGACCGACGCCAGCTGAAGAGGTTCATTAGATATACACATGTTGTGTGTGATATGTAGATATTTCTCGAAGGCTGTTTTATTGCGGGGTAGGCATTTTTAAGTAAACGGGATCGTGGCAAAAAAGTGCACGTATACGGGAAAAGATGTCGACTGTGAAGCAGGAACCACTGAAAAAGGAGCCTGTGAAACCGGAAAAGTTGACCTCTTAATAAGAGTCCTTGTAAAATATTTTACCGCTCGGGAAACGCAACAATTGCGGAAAAATTGATGGCATTTCGGGAAAGGAACCATCTTCTGAAACACTGTTTTAAATTGACCTAAAAGGCTATTTACAGTCATGTCTGACTGTTGATAAGTCAGAAATCATACAAGTTTGGCAAATATTAATTTTAGTTTTAATAAATACTTACATGTAAAAGAGACCATCTTACGTGATTTTTGCAAACATTTGAGGATAGTCTGAAAATTACCCAACATTATCGGAACAAACTTCACGCCTAATATAGCCCTTCTGCTTAAATACATTTGCACCTGCCATATTTCATTTGTTAACATAAAAAACGAGGACCTGAAAATCTTTACCCATTTATTGCATTGTCACTAGCGGCAATCTTGATTTTCCGACTAGGGCCGAAATTGAGTGAAAGGAATAGGTCATGTTTTACAGAAATTTAGAACGACATAAGGGGCCGACTATTTGTTTTTATTTTGGGGGGGGGGTATACAAATAAAAAATGATGTGACACGACGGAAATTAAAAATCTGCCAGAGAATAACATGTAAATAAATAATTGTTCGAAATTTTTTTCTACGCAATATCCCCCACCGAAATCTTCTAAAACATAGTCCATTTTTAATCAAATTCATACGTTCAAAACAATTATGCAAAATGACTATTTTTATGCTTTTTTGTATTTTGAAACCACTCGAGTCGATGTCATTGCTGCTGGACCAGAGGTCCCAGAAGAAATTCAAAAGTCCAGCAGTCAGACTTGTCTGAAATGAAAATTTCAATTCGCGTATTATGGAAATTTGATTGTTTTTATCTTAAAACTACAAAGGTTTCATTCCATGTATTCAGCACTCGGTGGATGTCCTTGGTACTGGATTTTGTCTTCTATTTCGATATTTTCGGTAATGAATACTTCTTTCTGACAATTTTTGGATTATGGCTCTTCCTATTATTTGATTCTAATGCTATTGATGAAAGGTTACTCCTTAAAACGCGTGTGCAACATAGTAAAATTTACTGTTTAGGTCTATCATACAACTTGGGGGCGGGGGGTCACTTTTGTATTTTCAAATTACATAAAAATGTTTACTTCGACATAACTGTTAATCCCGACTGACGACGGAAACGGGCAGCTTCGAATCTCTCCTTCACTGTCAGTGACTTGGGGAAAAATGAAGTATTAATGTTAAATATTTGCATTTATATAACTTAAGAATATTTTCACCGATTTCAATAATGTAACCTTTCCATCAAGATTAAAATGATCATATTTTGACTCTGTAGATCCTCTAATTGAAAAAAGAGAAAAAATCTATCCTTTTTCCATTATGAAGCAGAAAACAACCATTCCCGTTATACTTTTAGTGGAANAGAGTGTTGCACTAACAGTATGACCTACAGTAAAACGCTGCGTACAGCTACAAAAATCGCTTCCAGTACTACACCCTAAAACTTATATTCAAGTCCTGTTAATGGCAGCTTGGAATCATCATATGCTATCTTTGGACAGAGTATTCTAGGGGAATGCACCGTAAAAGTTTGAAATTACCACAAGATAGAGTAAATTTTTAAAGAAATTAGGTCGTGACTAACAATATCTGCATTTATATCCATTTGAACTCACAATTCCTGCACGAGAAAGCGTAAGCTTAAAGGACATATGATATTGAAGTAATTTTGGGGGAAAAAATTCTGAAAAAAAATCTGATAACTATGTATTTTTAGCAGTTGAAGTTGAAGTTCATTCATGCATATCTTGTTTATTGCACACCAATGATGCGCCATGCACCTGACCAGCAATCATTTTATCGGGTACAGTGATCTTATTACAAGCATATATCATCAAATATTTAAATAAAATGGAATACTATGATTCAAAAAAATGATAGAAAAGTGAAGTACTATTTTCCAGTCAAATGAATCTAGTAGCGAGGACACATAGCGTGTGCACGAACTAATGGAGTTTGATTTTAAGTATGATATAAGCGGCTATTTCCCCTATCAAATAAAATGTACAGTAAGTAAGAACCAAACCGCCAGTCTTAAACACATCAACGCAATCTAAAAGTCGTATATGTTTGCATAGCGATTGAAAATATATTTATTTGATTCTGGGTGTCCTTTAATTGAAAAAGATGAAGAAAAAATCCATCTTTTTCCAATTATGAAGAAAAAAAAAAACAACCGTTTTCGTAATACATTGAGTCCAACTATGCGTAAAGTTTCACTACAGGAATGCATCCAGTAAAAAGTGTTGCACTCCTACAATCAGAAAAAAGTTACCTACAGAAATACGCTGCGTACAGCTACAAAACTCTACCGCAATTCTACGCCCTACATCTTACATTTAATTTCTGTTCATGACATCTTGGGATCATCATATATCATCTTTTGATGCATTAGTTTGTGGAAAAAACACAAAAGAATTTTTGAAATTATCACGAGAAATGGTAAATTTTAAAAGAAATTCCGCCGTGACTGACAATATCTTAATTTATATCAATTTGTTCTCATCATTCCTGCACGAAAACGCAAGTTTAAAGAACACATGACAATGAAGTAATTTTAGAAAAAATATACGGTAACAATTCTGAAAAGTATGTTTTTCTGCAGTTAAAGATGAAGTTCATCCATGCATATCTTGTTTATTGCACACCAACAATGCGCCAGTTGACCAACACTCGTTTTATCGGGTACAGTGATCCTATTGGTGTAATTTGAGAAGAGCTTGTGACTCTTTCAAAAGAGAAAAAACTACCTCAGAAACTGCTAAGTCAGGGATTTTCTTAATCATTATTACATCTATCACCTTTGAAATTCTACAGTCGTCATCACGACATCGTAGATAGATATGAAGTGGTGGTTTTACAAATGAAACTGGCATTTTCAGCTAGATTCACGACTTTCTGGATTTGACTTTACTCTGGATTGACCCACTGACAGGTGCCATATACTGAGCAGGACATGCTTGCCCTTGAGGAGCACCTGGGTCTTTTTTTTAGTTTGCGCATTGACCGCTTTAGTTTTGAGTGTTATATTTGTGATGCTGTTGTGTCTTGTTGGTGTTTAGTGTCTTTGGTCTTCTTTCGCCGGATGTTCCCTTTTTGCCATGCCTCTAGGATATGATTATGTAATCTTTTTATGCTTTGTCCCTATTCTACTGAAGTTGCTTAGTAAAAGACACAAAGGGATTTGTCTTTTATTGCAGTGAGGAGTTGGTAAAACAATTCCCCGTGGTACAGATGTATGCTCTTTATTTTTCTTAGATATGGTGTACTTGTGCGTGAGATAATATCTCATGTGTACACTTTGTTCAATAACTGTTATCTAAATTTATGTAAATTCTAAAACCGAAAAATTAACTCCCTCTATCGTAGTTTTGTCCTTAGCTATATTTGATATAACTGATTATTCGGATTTCGTTTGGTTTTATGCATTTAATATATTTTTTGAAACTATGGATTTCCTTTGTTTGGGTTCTAGTGCTGTTGATGAGGAATAAATTTCCGAAATGGCCATACAGCTCAGTTGGATTTAACATATGTGTTATGGTTTCATGTTCAGTTACTCCTTATCCTTTCATAAAACACAGTGGTTATTGACATAGTTAAACTCCCGAAACCGTAATTTGGCAAATTGTATAATTTGTTGAATATGTGTATATGTCAAATCCTAAAAGAACAAATAAAATAATGGTCAATTAGAAAACAGGCAAAATTTTCTGCAGAAAAGGTAATATTTATGTGGGCAAAACTCAAATATTGGCAAATTACACATTAGTTCTTCAACGATAAATGCCACAAACTCAAACCTGATGAATACCTTCTGTGATGTTAAAAGATTAGTGAAATCATTCAAGATTTGAAAGCACACGGACGGCATGGGCGTCAATTTTATAATATGATCAGTTTCCAGAATTGACAAAAGCAGATTGCAATAAACAATGAAAGGATATGGAGTAAATGTACAAAAGACAGAGTCTCTGCAAATACATGCTAGAATCAAGCAAAGGAGCAACACTTTTATTGATTTATTATCTTATTGTTACAACTACATTATGTTGCAAACATGATGATTTCAATTTTCCTATTTTGCAATTTCCATTCCTTATGTAGAAGTAGCATCCTCTCTTCTTCAATACGATAATTTAGATATTTACAGTGTCAAAAAGAAAAGAAAAAAATAAATAGAAACGTAATAACAACGATATGGAAAAAACCTTCTATAATTACAGTATTTCTTGACATCTGTAACGATTAGTGATACTGAGAATACCACTGTTTTTGCTAAGCTTCAAACAAAAGTTTAACCTTTCTGTACGTAAACAGCGTGGTCTTTGGCCAACACTATTTTCTATATTTATTTTTTCGAAAAGTAGAGAATATAGCTTTATTTCTAGAATAATATTAACAGATACTTTATCAGTAATATTTATTGCTATCAGAAATTATTTAATTGCAAGATGACCGTATAGATACAAAGCGCTACTCCAGATGTGAAATGTTTCTCTCAGAACATAATTATAGCAACTTTCAGAAAAACGCAATTAGTGCGATAGCCTTGATGGTCACAGTAAAATCAAATCAGGAATGATTTGTATTCCAGTAGTTTTAGATTGTGGAGGACATAATTTGATTGCTAGATCAAGATTTATGTAAAATACATATCTTACTATATTTGATGCACTTGATCATGCAAATTAAGTTTGATAAATGATAAAAAGTTCACTTAAACGTCATCTTGGTCCTTTGTCTATATACTTTGTCTTTAGTGCGAAGAATCATTCCATTATTCAATTTGACATTTATTATCATAGAGCGGAGAAATATGAAATTTAAAGGGATCGGAATCGATAAATTGATCACTCTTGTCACTACATTTTGTGGTGATCAGTATTAGTCTATAGACAAGCAATAATTTTACAGTTATTAGTATTCGGGAAAGGATTTGTTTGTCTGCCTGGTGAATTTTTAAATGAAGTTAGATATGTCTGTAGTGCTTAAATCAAAGACGACGTCTTAAATTTTACTTCAAACTTTTCATTTTTAGATTTATTTTTGTTAACCAAGTTTTGAAGAAAAAAATTATCAGATTATTCTAAAACGAGGTCCTAACAGGGCTATAAATTACAGATTTCATAAATTGTTAAATACATTTAAAAAGTTTCATCGAAGATATGAACATTTGATATCTTAATATAATGTCACTCTCAAACAGATTAATACTAAAGGCATTTCCCATCCTCGATTTTACGGAAATGTTGATAAGAAATGCCAGAAACTGATTAAAAATCAAGAAGACTGGGACGTAACTTACATTCTTTACGCAAAAGGGGATATCGACAAGCTGTTCTGCATGTGTCCGTTAAATTAGCTTTGGGATCCAGTGACCTGAGGATTTTACACACATACTGGCCTCTTACCGATACTGCCGATGTCTACTGAAATACATGATGATTCTTAACCAAACCCATTGGGAGTTTTGAATTTGATTTTTCTTCCGTAGTGCGACAGTGTTTTACCAGCAGACTAGGCTCCTTGAGCTAGCCAGCAGTTAAGCGGCGAGCACTCCTTGACNTTTTCAAGATTGTGGTCATGGAGTTAGTAGTTTACCTGTATGGGTTTTATTCGAATGTTTATTATACTATAGGGAAACCGGTTTAACCCTACCGCTGGCTTTTGCTAGTGCCGGTACCAAGTCCGGCTGTCCCGAGTTCCTATCGTTGTTTACGTTTTTCTTTTGTGTTTTTATTGTGGTTTTTTTCTTGCAGTTCCTATTTACTTTGTGGCATGTGGCTATGTTTTTCGGCCATTGAAGGTGTTTCCTGTTATCTTTTTTATTCTATAAATATCAAGATTTGTACAATTGCTGTCATTTGCCGTTTTCAGGGTACATTTTGTAGTTTGGGCTTCTATGTCAGCATTCTCCTTTTATTCCAATATGATATAATACTAGTATTTCATCTGATTATATACAGTAGGCTGCAGACATAACCTCTCGCCACGTTTATTTGAACCAGTCATAAAAGCTCATCTAAGTTAACTTAGGACCAGTTATAGAGCAGTCATAAAAACTGCTATAAGTTAACTTTTGAAATGTTCTAGCGCCCTGACTGCTCTGACCTCTGCTGGTCATAGAGCCCTGACCGATCTAATCTGTCATAGAATCCTAAGTACTCTGACCTGTCATGGAGCCCTGACTGCTTTAGACTATATTAACATATCTTGTATTGTTTTACTTTTACCGCGACTTTGAATGAAATTTACTTGATTTACTTCTTGATCAATTAATTTTATCTTCTCTGATTTTTTTTTGTTTTTGTCTCCGAATACGAGAAGGTATGAATATTCAGAACAGTCTGGATTCTACAATGATGGAAAGTATCAACAATTACTACCACACCCATTACAATGTACGCAAACGATCAACGCGTTGAGCGCGCGCACACGATGAATGATACAGAAAATACTCAATCGTGTAGCGTGTACGGTGTATTGGGAAAAGGCATATTTTCTCCATGAAATATTATATCCTTCTCTGTCATGCTGAAACTTTCTGTAATTCCCGGTCTGTCATTTAATCTAAACCATATAAAAAGGCATACTTTCCCCATGAAATATTATATCCTTCTCTGTCATGCTGAAACTTTCTGTAATTCCCGGTCTGTCATTTAACCTAAACCATATAAAAAGGCATATTTTCTCCATATGATATTATGATATTACATCGATGCTTGCAACACTGAAACTTGCTCTGATTTAACCTAAAACAAATGAGAAAAGGCACAATTTTTCCATTCGATATTATATCGATGTCCACAATACTAAAAACATTCTATAATTTACCTAAAACATATAGAAAAGACACATTTTCTACATTTAGTATTATAATAATGCCTACAATACTTACACTTGCTGTAATTTAGGTCTAATTTATAGACGTTTTCAGAAATTAGTAAATTTTGGTTATCTGCCCTGATTACGATGGGTCCGCCATTAAGAGGTAGACGGGTACCACAGACAGTACATTACTGATACTGATAAATTATTGAAAAAGGCAAGTTTTTTCTTCATTTTAAGACATGTACATTTTAAGACATGTACATTTTAAAAAGTTTTAATTGAGCTTTGGTATTTTTTAAGTATTTTTAAAAATGATAGGAGTATCCAGAGAAATATGCTTCATTGCAAGTAAATCTCATAGCACATTAAAATATTGATATTTCACAGAGTAATCACAAAACCTGAAATGTGACGTATAATGGTAGGTGTTACTATCCGAATGAACAAGTTGTCAACCTTTCCTGTGAATATTCTCTTCGTTGTCCCAGTATACACAGGTACCTGTATACCCTTTGAAATATGCAAGCTACTCTTTAATATAACTGAATGTGTAAAAAAAATCAACAAGTTTTTAAACAAAACTGTTTTAAAAAAAGTTTGATTAAAAAAATGATTACAAAGAAATTAAATGAACTTTCGGGAAAAAACTACGTGAAAATCATTTTTGATTTGTATAGCGAATTTACCTGTCTTAACTTATAATTAATTCAAATACAAAATTCAAATGCATAATTTCAGAAAGAATTTTAATAGAAAATGGAAAATAGGCGAATTCTCAAAAAGAATTTTAATAGAAAATGGAAAATAGGCGAATTCTAAAAAAGAATTTTAATAGAAAATCGAAAATAGGCGAATATGGCAAAGTTGCATATCAATAAACGTCAGAATACATGTTTGCAAGATGTGTATTACAGGTGTTTCACTTGAAAAAATTGGAAAGGTTGAAAAGTCATAAATTTTGAAATGATTTTTTTAAGATTCGTAATCGTACAAATCTAAAGCTTTCTGGGAGCCCCCATTTCAGATATTAGGATATTCGATCAAGGTAAATATAACATATATGCAATACACATCACTGACTGAAGGGAACACGTAATGACCATATTTGAAGCCGATGAGGAGCTCCCTTTTCAAAACAAAAATTTGATCGCTTCATAAATTATGTGAAATGCACATTATGCAATACACTTAAGCATTCTAAGCTGATGGAGGACCCTATATTTCAAATAACATTAGAGCAATATACATAAAACGTTCGTAACCAAACAATGAAACTTGTAAAGAAATGAACCAGCGGAACAGTAAATAATCAAAAGAAAAATTAATTCTTTAAAATATCTGTAGATAAACAGCCCATAATTTGACTTGTGTTTTTCAAACGACACAACTCCTTACTCAAATCCCAAAAATAAAGGTTTATTTAGTAAATCAACTGAATGCAAACCATCAATCAACAGCATTGCAGGGTAAAAAAAAATCGATATTTCCTTAGTCCCCGATGTGACAAACAGAATACTGAATTTTTACAAAAAACGTATCCCTTATTTATTTTTTTTCCGATTTTTTTCAGATTCACAATGACTTTTTTCTCATTCCTAATAGAAATTTTATTCATAATCTTGAAAATTTTATGCTAATGAATTATAAAAATTAGAAGAAATTGAATTACAAACGAAATTATCTATAACAAAAATAACGGAAAATGCTTAATCATATATAAATATTTCTTAAGGTTGGATTTCTCATTGAGAGATTTATTCCAAATACGTGCACAATGTTATAATCAATCTTCATGTGTATTGTGGTGTCGAACAAAAAAATTAAATAAACAACGCTGAAAATTTCCCTTAGAAAAACATAAGGCTTCTGGCACACAGTTGTGGACAGTTTGTGGCAAATTTGCCAGAAGTGCGTTTTTCGCATGCAAATTAGTTTCCGGAACACTGTTTCTGGCACACTTGCGGTAGAGTTCTGGCACATCTGCGGTGCAGTTCCGGCACTCTTGCGGTATAGTTCCGGCACACTTGCAGCACAGTTCCGGCACACTTGCGGTATAGTTCTGGCGAATTTGCGGTATAGTTCTGGCACACTTGTGGTGCAGTTCTGGCACACTTGCAGTATACTTCTGGCACAGTTCTGGCACACTTGTGTCACAGTTCTGGTACACTTATGTCACAATACTGGCAATTGAGGGAAATTTTGTGTTTGTATCATTTACCATTGCAAAGAAAACCTTGACTAAATACTAAGAAAGTACTATTATCTGGGACGGAAGGGGAGGACAAATTTTCAAGGACTTTGTTGTTAATTGAAATCCAACCAAATAACAATTTTCAGATATTAACTTGCAATGAAAATGCTGTTAAATCATGAGAATATAAAACTCTTGAAGGAATGCTTTTTGCAAAACCACCAGATTTGATATCCACCGATGAACGTACTTTCACAGTTATTACTCCATACACAAGCAAAAAATCCTAAACAAAATATTTTCAGACAGATGGATGGACAGACAGGAATAGATTAAACTGTATATCCCCTCTTATTTTTATGTAATCTTATAATTGAAATATGACTTTTTTTCAACGAAACATATCAAGAAAGTACGCTTTTAGTAGAATTAAAAAAAAACAATACTGATCTTTAAAGTTTCAGAAAAATTAACCAAAAATGAAATAAAATATATTTTTTCTAAATCCAATTACTGAAATATGACTGTTTTCTTTGAAATGTATTATGTATTAAAAGTGTACGGTAGAATTAACAAAAAAAAACTGGTCTTTGAAAGTTTTAAGGAAACTGTTGAAAATTTGAATGTAATATTTTCACAATCCAATTATAATGAAATAACTGTATTTGTTGACATATGTTTTCAAAAAAGTATGGTTGCTAGTCAATATTCCAATAGATAATTAAGTCTCAGGAAATTTACCAATTTACCGGTATCAAAAATTGCTAGAATATTTAATGACTGTATGCAAAAATGTAAAAAAATCTTTGACATTTTCAGGAAAACAATTCCAAGATGGAACTGGAATCGAAATTCCTAAAACTTTTTGAACATTTGTACAATAAATATAATGATTCTTCAGCAAAATGAGACTAATCGATTCAAAAATGCGGGAGAATATTTTAGTCACAAATAGAATTCTACCGACAGTCAGAGACAACATCATTATCCCCGAACTTACATTCAAAATTGCAGGGATAACAATTTTCTAGCTGAACTAGGATTTATCAAAGAAGTACACTAGCTATATATATATTTAGCTGTAAAGCAGGGTCTTATAATTTTATTTTGTAAAAACTTTATATTGGTTGCAGCAAATCAATGAAGTTCAATTTGATTGGTTTGCTGCATAGTAATACATGTATATCTGATCTGTGTTTTATTTTTCATGTCTTGGAATATGCAGTCTTGTATTTTGTGTACCAGTATTGCATTAATAAGATTCACACTTACCAGAAACATTGATTTAAAAAGTCCTTTTCATATTTCACTACACAAGAAAACATGTCTTCTATAAAACACAAATGAACTTTGTTTACCTGTACCTAAATTTGATTGATTGTTTATCCACTTGTTTTGATTTCATAAGTGTGTTTATGGTGCACTTCTGGCACATTCTCTTCATTGTCTTTCATTTAATACAATAGAACTTTCCGGTACTCTTCTGGCATACCATAGTTTTAAATATTTCAAACCGATATTTATGGTCACTTCTGGCACACTTTTCTATGCACCAGAAGTGTGCCAGAACTTTCCGGTTAAGATGGTTTTGAGTGTAGCAAGTGTGCAAGTACAGCTATACTAGCGGTGCTGTTCTGTTAACTTCTGGCTCGGTCTTCTGGAACACTGATCAGTGTGCCGCAAATTTTATATTTTTGTAAGGGTTGTTTCTTTAATTTTCAATGTAATTGTGGGTAAAAAACATTTACTGATAAGAATTTTTATTTTCATTTTGGGTACATCCCGTGAATACATGTACGATGCTTACAAATTGCACATATTCAAAAGCATATTACTACGCATAAATGTTAAATATCTGCCTTGAAACTTATTTATTGTCATTCTCTTATCTTTTAACTTTTCAATAACTCTATTAACATGCGTCTTACTTGTTGAATAAACAGGTATAATAACAATTTACTTACCCACCCTGTGCGGTACCATTCGATATTATATCCATAACAACAATACTGAAACCTACTGTAATTTACCTACAACTTATAAGAATAGGCTCATTTTCTCCATTTGATATTATAGTGATGCCCGAAATATTGAGACTTGCTATAATTTAACCTAAAACATATAAGAAAAGGTACAATTTCTCAATTTGAATAATATCAATGCCCACATTACTGAAACTTGCTGTAATTTAACCTACAACATATAAAAAAGGTAAATTTTCTCCATTCGATATCATATCAATGCCCGCAATACTTAAGCTTGCTATAATTCAACCTAAATCATATAAGAATAAGCACATTTTCTCCAGTTGTCGAAATGCGTATATGAAGAAAATAAATTCACAGTAATTCGGGATTAAGTTATTTGATTTTATAATGATACCCGCAATACTGAAACTTGCTTGATAGTATATCAATGTCTGAAATACTAAAACTTACTGTAATTATACCTAGAACATCTAAGACTAGAGGCTCAGACTCTGAGCCTGTATCGCTCACCTGACAAAATGCTGAAGCAGGGTTTTCGATGTTCTGCATGATGGCCATGTTATTTATGTGAATTTCCCATAGGGCCAAAATAAACTATGTTCTGTGCTGGCGGCCATGTTTTTTATTGGATCAAAATGAAATCAGCAATCTTTGTTTAGGACCTTCAGTTCATCATTCTTGTAAAGTTTGGTTGAAATTGCTTCAGCGGTTTCAGAGCAGAAGAAGAAAATGTGAATTTTCCCATAGGGTCCAGTGTTAAACCTAAGTTCTGAGATGGCGGCCATGTTTTTTAGCGGATCAAAACGAAATGAGCAATCTTTTTTGAGGACCTTTAGTACATCATTCCTGTAAAGTTTGGTTGAAATTCCTTCAGCAGTTTCAGAGGAGAAGAGGAAAATGTGAAATTTCTCATAGGGTCCAGTGTTAAACCTAAGTTCCGTGCTGGCGGCCATGTTTTTTATCAGATCGGAAAGATATGAGCAATCATCATAAAGGACCTTCCATACA
>MJUU01061626.1:19865-33435 GCA_002080025.1 Modiolus philippinarum | reverse complement strand
AGAAGAAGAAAATGTGAATTTCCCATAGGGCCAATGTTAAACTATGTTCCGCGCTGGCGGCCATGTTTTTTATCGGATCGGAACAAAATGAGCAATCTTTGTGAAGAACCTTTAGTACATCATTCCTGTAAAGTTTGGTTGCATTTGCTTCAGTGGTTTCAGAGGAGAAGAAGAAAATGTCAATTCTTCCATAGGGTCCAATGTTAAAACTAAGTTCCGCGCTGGCGGCCATGTTTTTTATCGGATCGGAACGAAATGAGCAATCTTTGTAAAGGACCTTCCATACATCATTCCTGTAAAGTTTGGTTGAATTTGCTTCAGTAGTTTCAGAGGAGAAGATGAATATGTGAAAAGTTTAACGGACGACGGACGCCAAGTGATGGCAATAGCTCACACTGACCCTTCGGGTCAGGTGAGCTAAAAAGTGATATTTCTTCATTCTATATTATATATCTCGCTTCAATACTACTAAAACTTGCTAAAAGTATGAAGGCATTATTTGACTTGCTGTAAATTTACTAGAAAAATAAAACATACGGGAAGATTCAATGCTGATTGGGGTTGCGAGTATTGAAAATTTGACAAACATATCACAAAGGCTATTTTTGTGCATATTATTTTCATTTTACAAATAAATATTAGAAAAGCATGTAGTGTTCTATATATCCAGGGATATATAAAACAATATTAATTAAATGTCTCTGATATATCTACTTAATATGTTGGTGTTTTTGTTTGCTTGTAAAAATGTATTGACGTTTAAAAAAAATAGAAATAAAATAATGATATGTTGTGCGGAAAGCTGGGAAATATGTCTATAAAATGTGGATTATTAATGAAACGAGTATAACGGCACTTTACACGATACACGCAATTAATGAACGGAAACACGATGAACGCACAAGATTTACACGATAAACTGGTCAGGATTCTATGACAGGTTTAGAGCGGTCAGGGTTCTACGATTGGTCAGAGCAGTCAGGGCTACATGACAGCTGAGACCAGTCAAGATTGTATGACAGGTTAGAGCAGTCAGGGCTCTATGACTGGTCAGAGCAGTCAGGTCATGTTAACTCAGGTCCGCTCCGATGACCTCCCCAAGTTAACTTGGCCAAGAGGTTATGTTTGCACCCCAATGAATATTGTATTATTGTCTTTTTAAAATTATCATAAACTAACAAATTATTTTTGTAATATTTTTCACATAAGTAATTGATTTTTGTTGATTCGAGGTGATATTGAACTCAAGATCACTTCGGATTCAAGAGATGCTATGATACCTCTCACGAGTAGTTCCTATCGTTGTTTACATTTTATCTTTTGTCTTGTTTGTGTTTTCCTGTATGGTTCCCAGGCAGATTGTAGCATATTATTGTGAATTTCAGCCTTTCTTAGTGTTTCCTGTTAACCTTTTCATTTCATTTTCCTGACACGAAGAAGTCGGTTTGAGATAGTAATATATAACATTGTCTGCAATTTGGTCACCCGCCATTTCTGTAGACATTGAAGTTTTTTATATGTTAGGAAACAATGGCAGTAAAATACCGAAAGAACAAGGGAAGTGATGACTACAAAAATCGAAGTCTAAAGATATGGCAAAAACGGTACCAGATAAAAACCAAGACAAAAAACAGCCACAATGCTCGGAAATAAAAAAACGACATTAAGAACTAAGTCAATCATAGTGTGAACTCCCATGAAAACCGGGAGTGACATCAGGTACTTCGGAAGAATAATCATGTCCTGCTCCACTAGTGGCACCCGTCACACTATCAGTGATTCAATCCAGGGCTGAGTCAAAACCGGGTATGTCAAATTCGTGAAGACGTGAAATCTAGCTGAAAATGTACGTTTTCATTTTGGACACAGACGCGTCATATCTGTCAATGATGTCATGGTGGCGGCAATAGAATTTCTGAATGCATAAAAGTAACAAAGGCTAAGCAAATCCCTGACTAAGCAGCTTTTGGGACAGTGTTTTTGCAATATTAAAAAAATCACTGTATACACTACATGCTCGACAGTAACAAATAAACTGTGAAAAGTAAACTCCATAGACTGGGGAGGTAGATTTATTGCTGCTCAGAAAGGAAAAGTTCTCAATTGGGAAGTTAAAGTCATCACGTTTGTCACATAGCTTAGATTTCAAGCGTCCATCTTCGTCAATGTATATCAAAAGATATCAAAAGATCTAAGTACGAAGCTGAAGAAGGTGTATCAGCAGTCAAGCTCATTGGGATAGATTTCCTTGAATTTTGGATTATTAACAGAATGTTACCTTTAACTGTTTGTCAACCGGAAATTACAAACATTTTCCAGACACCGAAACATGTCATCTTTTCACAGAATGTCAAATTTTAAACACATAAATGTTAAATATACACTTTGATGTATGCTCTTTATTTTTCTTAGATATGGTGTGAAATACAATACTATAAAATAAAAAATCACAGCCGTTTCGAGAAGAGAGTATATCAACTACCAGCTGATGGTGCAGTTATCCATTCAAATGAATCAATTTGTATATCGTATGTCGATAACATTTTCTTTCACGACGAATATTTTTCATTAAAAAGGGATCCTTCTATCGGATAAAATGAAGCGTGACTTGGCAATCATAATTTTATATATTAAAACTAAATATTAGAGATTACCAAGAATTTCCTTGTTCAAACAAGGAAAGTACTTCACAAATGAATGGTTTAGAAAAGAAAAGTTTATAAATTATGATATACCTGTTTAATTCCAATACAGGAAGTTTATACTTATGATAGAAGAACTACTTATAAGATGTGTTTAATTTTTAAAGATCCAATTAAACGTGCAATTGTCAAATTAGACGATTTAAATCGTGTGCAACAAATCTATTTCGTATATATTATTGTTTCATATGCCTTATTCCTGATGTGCTTTGGGACGGATTACTGGAGCTCCGGTCCAACAAGTCGCCAGGGACTTGTGAACTATTGTACAACAAACGGTACAATTACATGCTGTGGAAATTTTGATTCTATTATTGGATATAAAGGTATAAATTGAGGTTTTAAATACAAAATTATGAGGATTATTGTATTTAAATTGTTAGATTATGATAATTATGAAAATAAGAATATTCCCCGTCTTTTAAGATAAGCTGAACATTGAAGTTTCTTAGCTATGCAATGCAAGTAAATTATTATAGGTATTACAGTGGTTATTGTACACAGGTTTCTTCTAAGCTATATGCGGGGGCATTAATAATTTACAAAACACATTTATCAATTTCGTTGTTAGCTTGTTATAATACTGTTTCGTAATTAGTTGAAGCAAATTTAGTAAAGATGCACCTCAAAACATGAGCTTAGTGTAATAGTATGGGCAATACACTTGTATTCTCTATCTGTTCACATGTTGATCACCTTTACAGGTATTTCAATTGTTAATTTTTCTGAAACATTGAAATCTTCAACTGTTAATTTTTCTGAAACATTGAAATCTTCAAATGATAATTTTTCTACCATTGAAATCTTCAGCTGTTAATTTTTCTGAAACATTGAAAACACTAACTGAAGGGTATTCTCCTCCCAGTAACAGAATTTCAATCCAACGTAAAACTAGTACTTGTATTTAATATTTAATTATTTTAGAATCATATTTTTGTTCTATAGCCTATATTGGAGCGACTAGAGCCTTTATAGTACTTGAAATGATGGCACAATTTGTTGTTATTGTTATGTACCTGTTGTATTTTGCGGATTGTGCTGAAAAAGAAACTGCTGGATTTGTTGGAATTTTATTCACAATCATAAGTATGTATACGTACTTGTATTGTAGACGGACTTTACTATAAGACCTCTATTTTACTCTATTTTACTTAATGAGCTTCTCTCCTATAACGAAACATTCGAATTTCGTAAACTGATGTCAAAAAATGCTATCACAGTCAGTGCAATTAAGCACATGGATCGCAAATCGTAAAAAATAGAATAAAACGGATAACATGAAACACTTACAATGGCCAATTAATACAGGCACATGCGACAATGTACCAAGGAAACTAAACAAGAAATAAACACAAATAAAAGACCAAAGACAAACATAAACAACGACAGGAACTCCGGGCTTTATACCTGCACTCGCAAAAGTCAGCGATAGGGTTAAACCGGTTTATGGGTAACCAAACCTCCCTTTCTTTGTCCGGTTTTCTTATAATATAATAAACATACAAATCAAACCGAAAACGGTACACTAGTAACTCCATGACCACAATCTTGAGAAGGAAAAGGGACAAAACGTAATTTTTAAGATGGTTTCAAGAGTGCTCGCCGATAAACTGCCGACTAGCTCAAGGAATCTATTCTGCTGGTAAAATACTGTCGTACTACGGTAGAGATACATTTGTATCAGACTAAAAATTTCAAGAGGGGTTTTGTAAAGAATCATCATGTATTTGAGTAGACATCGGCAGTATAAGTGATAGGCCAGTATGCGTTTAAAACGTTTAGGTCATTTGATCCCAAAGCCAATTTAACGGACACATACAGAATATCCTGTCGATAACTCCTATTGCGTAAAGGATGCAAGTTACATCCACGATTTTCTGGATATTTAATTAGTTTCTGGCATTTTTAAAAAACACTTCTATAACAATGAGGCTGAGAAATGCTCTCAGTAATAATCTGTTTTCGTTTCACGTCATATTTCGATATAAAATTTTCATGCCTAGTAAAAAATTCTTCAATTTATTAATCAATTAATGATATATGTAACTTATAGATTATATAGATTACAGTGAAAGATTGAAATTTCTCAGAGAAATAAAAATGATAATTAACTGTGATTTATTTTCCATAATTTCACTCTAGGAAGTGACGTCACAATAGACGTTGTCAAAAGTTGTTAAAAAGTAAATGTTTCAGCGGATTAACATAGAAAACGTAGTTCATCGATGATGATGCATTGTATTGGGATTGTCAATAGTAAGGAAATCGTCAATGTACACTTTTTTACTAGTAAACAAATAAAATTTACGTAGCGTTAATTTCAAGCGTTCCTCATTTTTTCTGTGGAAGAGTAATAGGATCTTGCATAAGATCAGATTAAAGATCGGGATATCTTTCACACGTGTAAGAAATTTCGTCTTTTCCCGAGTTGAGAGTAGCGAAACGAGAGGAAAAGGCATAGAATTTCTTACACAAGTGAAAGATATCCCGATCTTTAATTTTGATCTAATGCAAGTTCCTATTTCTTCCTTAAAATATGACAAGAAACATCTGGAAATCTATACTGTGTGAGTAACGTCCTCGCCATTTGAGTGTACGTTACATTGTAACGTCAGGTGTTTTATGACGTTTAGCTATGGTTATGATTCAGAAATGAACACTTTTGGTTGGTCTTTTACCCATTGGAGACGAAGTCGCATGCATCGATCTCATATGGGTCGTCTCCCACTGTAAGCCACCATTTCTGGAAGAGTATTTTTTTCTGGTTAGTAAACTGTGAAGTCCTCACAACAAGTAACTGAGGGTAGTAACATAATTAACGCACAAAATGGTCAAGGGTAAAAATACAAAACAGGTGCAAAACCACCAGAAAAATTGTCAACTGCAATGGTCCTGACTTGGCTTTACATTTAGATCGTATTGGTTATTTGTTCTCTATCAGTTTTTAAACATCTTTGAGTTTATGGTCTTCCAAACGTTTAGATTTAATCTGCACTGAAGAGACATAAGTTGTCGAAATGCGCATATGCAGAAAATAAATTCACAGTAAGTTCGGTATTTAATTATTTGGTACAGGTCAAATTAAATGGCGGGTTAATTGAATATAACATACATATACTAACGGATTAAAAGCACGACATGAACTCCAAGAGATATGGAGGGGAAGACATATTCCCGATTAAGATCCAAGTGGCCAATAAAGTAGAGAATGGATATTTCTGAAACGATAAAAATTGTTACATTTTTTTGTACAACTATGAATATGTAGACTTACTTTATACGCACTGGCAAAAACAAGCAACAGTTTATTTTATCTAAATGGTGAATAAAAGGATATGGAGTAAATGCACATGAGACAAAGTCTCTACAAATACATGGTAAAAAACAAGCAAAGGAACAACGTTTTTATTGTTGTAAACATTACATGTTATGGACGTTTGTATGATTTAGTTCTCACTTGCTTACGTATACTTTATGCATAGGTTTTTACACACTGCATTTTCTAACGTTAACTTTCACAATTTACAGGCATAGTCTTCATGGTAATAGCACTGGCTGTTTATGGAGCGCTACATGACAGTAATAGTTATTCAGAAACATTTAATTTGTCATGGTCTTTCTGGGTATGCATGAGTCTGTTTCTTGTTCGCGTAGTAAGTATTTGCATTTTTGGATATTGTGTTTTAACAACTGACTATGAATAAGATTGACATTTTGATTTCGGACATACTAGTATACGTGTGACTTGTGATTATTGTAAACTGTAGTTGTAAATAAATCAGAAACATAGTTTTCACATAATTATATATTGTATATCGAGGGGCAAGTAAATAAGAAGTACATGTATTTCTTTGAATCATATTAATGTACATTTACTCCAATCATACTTTACTGAATGGTGATGTTTACTAAGCATAATTTATTAATTTTTCAACATTATTAATACCGAAGTCAGTGTTGCAATCCGGAAAGGCTACCTTTCCGGATTGCAACATCGAAGTAAGAAGTAAGAAGGTAGAAGTAAGAAGTTAGAAGTTAGAAGTAGACATAAGAAGTTAGAAGTAAGAAGTTAGAAGTAAGACGTAAGAAGTAAGAAGTTAGAAGTAAGAAGTTAGAAGTAAGAAGTAAGAAGTAAGAAGTTAGAAGTAAGAAGTTAGAAGTAAGAAGTACTAGAAGATGGACATATTTTGAAATATATTTATATAACAACATCTGAAGCAGGGAATGAGCTCCAAACTCTGATCATTAGAACTGTATCGTTCATCCCTTTATAATAAACAATTGCAAGTCATAATATTCTAGAAGGGGGAAGATTTAAGGATGTACTGACACTGCTCTGAGTTAAGATCCAGCAAATGTGTATGTACATTGTATCCATGCATCCACTTCCTTGATTTTCTGGACTGGGTGATAAAATTTTCCTCCCAATCTTATCACTCTTACCTTGATGAACTAAGTAAGGTTTGTTTCCATTGATTTATCCACTTTTTTACCCTTTTGGGGCCATTTAGGGCTTGCTATATGGTGTGAGGTTCCTCACTGTGTTGAAGACCGTACGGTGACCCATAGATGCTTTGTTTTGGGTCGTTTTAACCTGGATATGGGATGTTGTCTCCTTTACATTTACCCCATTTCCTTTCTTTTTCATAAGTTCCACCGTACAACCTATATCGTCTCGAAGGATTGTATAAAAAGAGGATGAACAAAAACCAAATCAATCTTTTCCGATTGCAAGAATTTATCTTCCAAGGACTATTGCAAAATTGAACACGATTTCCTATATATGAAGTTTTCTGTCAATTGAATTAGTTTATATTTCAAAATGCACACCCTAAACTGCTGTTATCTAAGACATAAAAGGGGTCTTGAAGGTGTCCGGGCCTTTTTTTTTGGAGGGGGAATCGTGAAAAATACCCCTTTATGATAGGCGTGATGCGTGACTTCATAGAATTTTTAACGTGAAAGCAACAAATTTATAAGATTGATGACATGCACGATGGGTTCTTCAGTACCCAGATAATACAAAAATACAAGACCTTTCACACCCAAGAAGTAGGTAACCAGAGGTAAGGCTAACCCCTTCCCCTCAATGCCTTTATCCAGTGGTATTCAAAATTACTCCCTCCCCAGCGTTTCTCTGTTCCCAGATTGATTGTTATCGTCTTGAATTATAGTTCAAATATTGCTAGTAGAAGGTCTAACACCATTTAAGCTATCAATCAATATTTATTGATTTCGTGACAGGTCATAAACTATTAAACTTTCAGTCCTAACAAAACTGACAAAAATAAATACCGAATCCGGAAAGGCTACCTTTCCGGATTGCAACATCGAAGTAAGAAGTAAGAAGTAAGAAGTTAGAAGTAAGAAGTAAGAAGTAAGAAGTCGGAACTCGGAAGTCCCCTTCCGGCTTTCGTACGTTAAAGATATAAGTAAATATAATTCAGAGCTCTATAACTTTTCATCAATGTTGAAAAATTAATAAATTATGCTTAGTAAACATCACCATTCAGTATAGTATGATTGGAGTAAATGTACATTAATATGATTCAAAGAAATACATGTACTTCTTATTTACTTGCCCCTCGATATACAATATGTAATTATGTGAAAACTATGTTTCTGATTTATTTACAACTACAGTTTACAATAATCACAAGTCACACGTATACTAGTATGTCCGAAATCAAAATGTCAATCTTATTCATAGTCAGTTGTTAAAACACAATATCCAAAAATGCAAATACTTACTACGCGAACAAGAAACAGACTCATGCATACCCAGAAAGACCATGACAAATTAAATGTTTCTGAATAACTATTACTGTCATGTAGCGCTCCATAAACAGCCAGTGCTATTACCATGAAGACTATGCCTGTAAATTGTGAAAGTTAACGTTAGAAAATGCAGTGTGTAAAAACCTATGCATAAANAAAATTAATTGATGGATCGAATGGCGTTTCACATCCTAATTTCAACATTTCAGGCAAAATCCAAGACGAGAACAGGTTGATCAAAACATCAGGGTATAGGGGGAGTCAGCCTCGCAACCCGGTAATCTACATACTACGGGACTGTTGCAAAGATTCTTTAACGTGAACGGTCTTGTATTTTTGTATGTAATAAGCGATGTGTTTTATTTGCATTATGTCTAATAAAAATAGTGGGTAAAGGTTTGCTTTTAGAAATATAAACTTATTCAATTTTCAATAACAAATTGTAGATACAGAAAATCGTGTTCAGCTTGCATTGGCCCCAACTCTATAATCCCGAAAAAGAGTTTTAATTAATCTTTTTTTTAGCTCACCTGACCCGTCCGTCCGTTAATTGTTCATATTTTGATCATCTCCTCTGAAACCAATTAAACAATTCAAGCAAACTTTACAGGAATAATCGGTATTGAAGGCGATTAACAAAAACTGCTGATTCCGTTCTGATCCAACACAAAACATACCTGCCAGCGAGGAACATAGTTTAACATTGGACTCTATTGGAAAAATATCATTTTCGTCATCTGCTCAGAACTTATGGAAGCAAATTCAACCAAACCCTACTGGAATGATATCGTATGGATATATGGAAGTTCCTTTACAAATGTACAAGGCTTGCACAAGGATTGCACATTTCGTTCCGATCTGACAAAAAACATGGCCGCCTGTGCGGAACATATTCATGCAAAGAAATCAATACACTTCTTAAATCAAAAGCCCCCTCTAACTTGCCACGATTAAGACAGAACGTTGCCATGGAAACATAAATTTTCTGTACAATTACCCCAAAGCGTTTTCCATTTTCCCAGATCGATTTTGCATTAAACAATCTGTTCTCGTCTTGAATTAAAGTTGAAATATTTCGCTAGTTGCACGTTAGACACCGTTTAATCGGTTGGTCAATTTTTCTTGCTTTCACAACGTCCCATTAGACATGTTACGAAAGATATGAATAAGCTTATGCCGATGAATATGTAGAAGTGTAACATAACTGTGTGGGATAGTCTCAAAATAATCAATTCAGTAAATAAAAGGCAGAATTCATGCGTTCCAGGAAATTTAAATTCTCAGTCAATTCGAAATGTCCGTCAACCAAGTTCAACTATTTGATAAAGATTTTATCTTCAATTTTCACACGCTATCTCATTACTTAATACATTTCCCTGCTTTAACAGCATTTTAAATTTCGAATTACACACTAGAACGAAACAAGACGACACTCTTGACATTCCTTTATTTCAGTTATTTGTACTTTCCTTTTTCGCTGCGGGGATATTGACGTACCTGGTGTCTTTTTTATTTAGAATTGTCGACTTAATTGAATAGATTTTGATTTTTTTTCTTCAATATTACACAGTCTCTTCCAAAGTCAAACCCTTGTCTGGGACTCGTAATAAAAAAGACATACTAGTATTGCTGGACCGTGTTTGGTGACTCTATCAATTTAGTATGAAACCATTGTGTATGCGACTACAATATATAGAATAATTTGTGTATTTGATTCATGTTTAGGGGCAGTCAATAACCCGAAGCACATGTGATTCAAAAAATATAGCTGCAAAACTATAACATATAGGCATAAGGCGATTAATTTGTATAAGACACATTAATTTCCATTGTGAATTCGACTACCTATAATTCTTATCATTTCATGTCTTGTGTGTTTCCTCATTCAGAAAAAGGTTAATTCACTCCTGCCTTTAAAACTAACTAAATAATAATTTTTTCTTATAGGATCTGTCGAAGATTTACAATTTGACCAAGTGCTCTTGTGCACGTGTAATTCGGATCCGTTTAAAGTATATTTTGATATATTTTTATTTTAAATTTTTGGATATTTATTTACAACCAAGTAATTTTCTCATTGAATTATATAAATTACATGTAATTGAGAAAGTTTTCAAAAATATATTAACAATGAAAGGGTATGGTGTAAATGCACATGAGACATAATCTCTACAAATACATGATTAAACCAAGCAATGGAACAACTCTTTTATTGTTGTTTTCCATATGTTGCATGGACTATACATTGATTTTCATTATTAATTGGCTCCTGGTCGTGTTAAGTCAATATAATTAATTGAAAGTATGTTTAAGTTACAAGAAGTTGATTGGCAAAAGACAGAGTCGCAGCAAGCTTTCAAACAAGAAATACCATTTAAAACTATCACAATAACACATAAATTGGTAACAGGTGAAAATTAAAATAAAAAGATTAACGGATCACCAGACATACTAACTATTCGAGCCGACCGTAATTCAGACAACTGTTTCATTCTTCAGTGTGTGATTCTCGTTGAGGGTAGTGGCATATATGGGCAGCAAATTACATGTCATTAAAATACATTTATTTTCTATCTAATCTGAAGGACTTTAAAATGCGAAACAAACTTGTGAAAAACATTACCATGAGTCTATGTTAAAATAGTTTAAATACCCGCTGTTAAGTATTGATCTAGTCTAACTACAGAAAGAAAAATGTGTAATCTGCATGGGTAAAGTGCTTCTGACACAATTTATTGCATTCTGAAAGTGCAAAACATTTGTTAGCTGCACATTCAATAAAAGGAATAATGTGATGTACAATAGATGTTTTGAGATTACCCTTCTTTAAATCGGTCGTTCTGGACATAAATGTGGACATACTCGTAAACATAATACCTTTTGTAACATATAGAAAAAAGAAGGGAAACGGGGAATGTTAATGTCTATTAAGCTAGGATCAATGTAATGAAGAGTCTTACTTATAATTAAAGTATTGATATTATTAAATACCGGGTTGAATTTCCTTTGCCTGTCCAGGATTGCAACTTGGAAGTAAGAAGTAAGAAGTTAGAAGTAAGAAGTAAGAAGTTAAAAGTAAGAAGTAAGAAGTTAGAAGTAAGAAGTAAGAATTTAGAAGTAAGAAGTAAGAAGTTAGAAGTAGTAAGAAGTTAGAAGTAAGAAGTTAGAAGTTAGAAGTAAGAAGTAAGAAGTAAGAAGTTAGAAGTTAGAAGTAAGAAGTTAGAAGTAAGAAGTTAGAAGTAAGAAGTAAGAAGTAAGAAGTGTTAGAAGTAAGAAGTTAGAAGTAAGAAGTTAGAAGTAAGAAGTTAGAGGTTAGAAGTAAGAAGTTAGAAGTAAGAAGTTAGAAGTTAGAAGTAAGATGTTAGAAGTTAGAAGTTAGAAGTAAGAGGTAAGAAGATAGAAGTAAGAAGTTAGAAGTAAGAAGTAAAAAGTTAGAAGTAAGAAGTAAGAAGTTAAAAGTTAGAAATAACTAAATACCGAAGTTACTGTTAATTTAATTTCTGCATATGCGCATTTCGACAACTTATGTCTCTTCAGTGCAGATAAAATCTAAACGTTTGGAAGACCATAAACTCAAAGATATGTAAAAACTGATANAGAACAAATAACCAATATGATCTAAATATAAAGCCAAAATCAGCTAAGGACAGAGCTTTGCATGAGGGAGATACTCCTTAGTTTTCAACAAAATTTACAAAAAATTATATATTGTAAGGTTCCAAATATAATCGGCTTTCGGGTCAGCACCGAAGTACTGACTACTGGGCTGGTGAATACCCTCGGGGACTAACAGTCCACCAGCAGCGGCATCGACCCAGTGGTTACAAATAACTAAATACCGCAGTTACTGTTAATTTAATTTTTGCATATGCGCATTTTGACAACTTATGTCTCTTCAGTGCAGATAAAATCTAAACGTTTGGAAGACCATAAACTCAAAGATATGTAAAAACCAATAGAGAACAAATAACCAATATGATCTAAATATAAAGCCAAAGTCAGCTAAGGACACAGCTTTGCATGAGGGAGATACTCCTTAGTTTTCAGAAGTAAGAAGTTAGCAGTAAGAAGTAAGAAGTTAGAAGTTAGAAGTAAGAAGTAAGACGTTAGAGGTAAGAATTGAGAAAGAATTTGGAAGATCTATGACAGCATGTAGAGCATGGAATGAGCACCAAACTGTGATAATTAAAATGTATTGTTCATACCTTCATTATGAATAATTGCAAGTCTTTATATTCCGGGATGGGACAGATTTTACGGCTGAATTGGGAAAATTGTATAGAGAATGTGCAGAATTATCATACCTTATGCCCAGAAGTACGAAACTGTCTAAATAAATATAAAAAACTAAAAACAAAAACAAAACAAAAACAAACCAAGAAAAAAGTATAAATAAAATAAACAAAACAAAACAATCGAAAATACTAGGTTTGACTGTTAATTACATCGTTTGAGTTCCATCTGCGCACTTCCTATAATTTTAATGAATACGTGCTTCAAGATAAAGTGAAGAGGGAAATCTTCAAATAAGACTCTGACAGAGTTTGTGGACTTCGGTTCATGCTAATTCTAAAATAAATGTAGTTTCTTTTAAGGGTATGATTACAGCAGTTGACTTAACACTACGATGTCTGACAGGGGTCTGTGTTTAAATCCAACAAGCGTGTACGTTCCCAAGCATCACTCTAACTTTGTTATCATACCTGCCTAAATCAAAAGAGCTTTACAATACAATCTAAATCGTCTTCAAGGGGTGTAAAAGAGTATTACTCAACAAATTTGAAGGGTGTGTGCTCATGCTAAGTTGAACACATAATACAAATAAAATACATCGCTTATTACACATAAAATACAAGACCGTTCACGTTTGAGAATCCTCGCAACAGTCCTGTAGTCTGAAGAGATCCGGTTGCAAGGCTCACTCCCCCTTAATACTCCTTTACCAGTGGCAATCAGAATTCTCCCCTCCCAGTGTTTTTCCTTTTCCCAAATATATCATGTTTTTATAAACCTGTTCTCGTCTTAGGTTTTGGCTGAAATATTGAAAGTAGGACGTTAAACGCCATTCGATCTATCATTTTTATTGCTTT
>MJUU01061626.1:1658-12233 GCA_002080025.1 Modiolus philippinarum | reverse complement strand
TTCATTTGGGTATATAAGATGAAGGTTATCCTTAAATTGAGGATTGTTCAATGAAAGAACATCATCTATATAACGGAAACTGAAATTAAAGGATTTGGCTAGCTTATTGTCTTTTTTCTGAACTAGTCCTTGTATAAACCTGGCTTCATACGAATAAAGTAACAAATCTGCTAGAAGCGGCGCACAATTAGTCCCTATAGGTATCCCTATTGTCTGCTGGAAAACTTCGAAAAATTCGAGCTACAATTAATGACTTTATGGACCTGCAGCCCTTTTCACAAAACATCTTACGACAAATTTTAATCGTAAGTCTATATGAAATGTTAAAGACTTACGACTAATTTTTATCGTAAGATTTTTTGTGAAGAGGTCTGCTGATCCAGTCGGACAGTGCTTCAACCTTTTCCTTCTCTCTCTTAGCCCATTGTTTGGCGTATTCCTCAACTGCGTCCATCAATATTTTAAAGTTATGTTTCCAATTGATGGGTTGGGGTTCACGATATTTTGGACCTTTTGTGAACATATGTGAACTCCAACTGCAATAATTTTAATGAGCTGTATGGCCATTTCGGAAATTTATTCCTAAGCAGCAGCACTAGAACCCAAAAAAAGGAAATTCATAATTTCAAAAAATGTCTAAATGCATAAAACCAAACGAAATCCGAATAATCAGTAATATCAAATATAGCTAAGGACAAAACTACGATGGTGCGAGTTAATCCTTCGGTTTTAGAATTTACATAAATTTAGATAATAGTAATTGAACAGTGTACACATGAGATATTATCTCATGTACAAGTACACCTTATCTAAGAAAAATAAAGAGCATAAATCTCTACCACGGGGAATTGATTTTCCATCTCCACACTGCAATAAAAGACGAACACCTGAATTAAATATTTTACGAAAGGATATGGAGTAAATGAACATGAGACCATAATACATATGTGAACTCCAACTGCAATAATTCTAATGAGCTGTATTACAAAAACAGGATAACAGCAAACACCTACAATGGCCAAGAACTACATTCACATGCCACAATTCACACGCAAACTGCACCAGAAAAACAATAATGAAAACAAGAGACAAACATAAATAACAATAGGAACTCGGGATAGCCGGACTTGGTACCGGCACTAGCAAAAGCCAGTGGTAGGATTAAACCGGTTTGTGGGTACCCAAACCTCCCCTTTCTCTATCCCGTTTCCCTATAGTATCATAAACATGCGAATAAAACCCGATACAGGTAGACTACTAACTCAATGACCACTATCTTGAAACAGACAAAAGCATATGACAAAACGTAATTTTGAAAGAAGGGTCTAAGAGTGCTCGCCGCTAAACTGCCGGCTAGCTCAAGGAATCTAGTCTGCTGGTGAATCACTGTCGCACTACGGAAGAAAAATCAAACTCAAAACTCTCCGAAGGGTTTAGTAAAGAGTCTTCATGTATTTCAGTAGACATCGGCAGTATCAGTATGGCCATTTGGGAAATTTATTCTTCATCAGCAGCACTAGAACCCAAACAAAGGAAATTCATAATTTCAAAAAATTTCATTTTAATGATCAATATAAAGTAGTACTTATTATTAATGTAATATGATATTACTATAGTATATAATAATCTTCTATATTTCTCTTTAATTTAGGAAAATAATATGTAAGTATAATGTCTGTGTGCTTTTAGTTATGCTTTTTGTATTATTTTTTTTTTTTTTTTTTTTTCTTATGCTTGTTCCTGTTTTTATTTTATTTTTCAATCTTTTCATCTTTCTGCTTTGTTTTCATGTGTTTATCTTTTTTTATTCCATTTTCATTATTATTTCATTTCATTTAGACTAACTATTAGTTTGAATATGCATTTCCCTCTTTCTTTTTTGTAAAGTTAGTTTTTATTATTATTATTTCTTTTCCTTTTGCTGTTTCTTTTTAACTTAATTCTGCTCTTGACTGACTTCCATATTTAATTTATATAATCAATTTCATTTTTGAATCATGCAATGACTGTTTTCATTATGTTTTCTTGTATTATATCATGTTTTTTTTTGTTACCTTTACTGTCTATTTGTATATTTTTTATGTTTATTAGTTTTGCTGTTGCTTTGGTATAGCCATATTTGCTAGCTTACTAACCACTCATGCATGGTAAAGATATTGATACATAGACTGTATACATTGAGTAATGTATGTCTCTGTATGACATGCTTTACAATTAACACACCGTTAACAAAACTACTCTTAGAAAGACAATTTTCCAGTATCCCTTTAACCCTTTTATAGTTTCCTATTGATAAATTTATAGATATTTATATGATAGTTATTTATTAAGGATGACCCATATTTATATGATAGTTATCTATATAAGGATGACCCATATTTATATGATAGTTATCTATTAAGGATGACCCATATTTCAATATATCTTCATATTTTACTCAATTTTTTGACTCAATGAATTCATCAGAACCATAAAAAGCAGAAAGTGACCCCCTCCCCCTCCTCACCAAAAAAAAATAAAATAAATGACTTTTGAGAAATTTACTGATCATAAATTTCTGTCAATATTGCATTGGCTCATATAGTAAGCTTTAATGATTAGCTAAAACCTGGGGAAAGTTGATATGTAATGGAATATTAACGCATGAAACAGACGACTTTTTAAACACAATATGAATAAAAAGTAAAGAAATGCAAACAGCTTAAATATATATTGATTAAATTATACTTATGTCACTGTTAGGTAATAACATTTAAACTAATACTCAAATTCTGTAAACTAAACTGAATTGCCTCCCCTTTTCAATGTTTTGTCAACAATTGAGTGGGTATACTTCAGGAGTGCGATAATTATGTTTGGTTTTTATGGTCAGCAAATACTAACATGCTGAAAAACTTACTTTTTCATTGTATTTTATGTTTTATTATAGAAATAGAATTGGCAGAGTATAAAATAACTAAGTACCGAAGTTACTGAATTGCCTCCCCCTTTCCATGTTTTGTCAACAATTGAGTGGGTATACTTCAGGAGTGCGATAATTATATTTGGTTTTTATGGTCAGCAAATACTAACATGCTGAAAAACTTACTTTTTCATTGTATTTTATGTTTTATTATAGAAATAGAATTGGCAAGACACAAGACACATGACACCCATTTTATAAAACTTATGACAGAACATGGTTTGAGGAAAATTTTGTTGTTCAAGAATTATTTATTTTACAGACAATTTTACGAGACAAATATCAGAGGTCTATACATTTATATGATATCAAATTCTTCCTAAGTATTTTCAAAATGTGTTTAAATGAGTAAAAACATTTTACAAATTGTCTCGTATAACTGTCAAGGTTTAAATTCACCGGAAAAGCGGAGTGATGTGTTTGATTTTCTGAAGTCCAAATCTTGCAATATTTATTGTCTACAAGACACCCATTTTATAGAACAAGATGAGTCAGTTATAAGGCGGGAATGGGGAGGAGAATGCATCTTTAATTCTTATTTATCAAACCAAAGAGGAGTGACAATTTTAATTAAGAATAATTTTGAATACAAAATAAACAGAACAAGAAAAGATAATAACGGTAATCTTTTATGTTTAGACATGGAAATTGAAGGGGAAAAGACTACTCTTATTAATTTATATGGTCCAAATCAGGATTCTCCAGATTTTTTGATAAAATAAACAATATAATTGAGGATTTTGGAAATCAAACTATTCTGATCACTGGAGATTTTAATTTAGTACAGGACCAATTACTTGATACATTTAACTACTGTAATGTTAATAACCCCAGGTCAAAAGGAAAAATAGTAAATTTAAAAGAAATATATGATCTTATTGATCCTTTCAGAGAAATTAACCCAGAACTTAAGCGTTTCACATGGCAAAAGAGTAATCCAATAAAGCAAGCACGACTTGACTTTTATTTGATATCACAGAGTTTCTTCCATTTTATACAAGATGTAAAAATTTTAGCAAGTTATAGATCTGACCATTCACCAGTGGTACTACAGTTTAAACTTCAAGATTTCAAGATAAGGAAAGGGTTGTGGAAATTTAATAATTCGCTGTTGTATGATCCAGTATATGTTCAATTAATGAAAAAACTATAAAACAGATAAAGGAACAATATGCATTGTTAATTTATGACAGAGAAAATTTAAATGATTTAGATTGTAATGATATACAATTTACTATTAATGATCAACTTTTTTAAAAAACTTTATTACTTGATATTAGGGGAAAATCAATTTCATATGCAAGTTATAAAAAGCGGGAAAAAAACAAGCATGAAGAGCGATTAGTTGAAGATATAAAAAGGTTGGAATTAAATATACAAGACAATTTAGAAGAACTTGAAACCAAAAAAATCTGAAATAAAAATTACGTCAAGAAAAAATGAAGGGACAGCTTATTGGGTCAAAAACACAATGGATCCAGGAAGGTGAAAAACCAACTAATTTTTTTATTAACCTCGAAGGTAAGAATTTTGTAAATAAAACAATACCAAAACTTGTTAGTACTACTGGTGACATGATCAGTGATCAAGATGAAATTCTTACAGAAGCCAAAAAATTTTATCAAAATTTATATACAAAAAAAGAAAACCTAAATGACATTGATCTAAATAGGGAAATCCCATTTCAGAATATTCCTAAACTGAATGATATTCAAAAAGAATCTTTGGAAGGTGAAATTTCATTTTCAGAATTAACTGCTGCTATTAAACGCATGAAAAACTGGCAAGAGTCCAGGATCCAATGGATTCACCAGTGAATTTTTTTAATTTTTCTGGATAGATATTGGTAAATTCATATTAAGATCAATAAACTATGGTTTCCAAACTGGTGAAATGTCAATCACTCAAAAACAGGGAATTATTACATGTATCCCAAAGGGGGATAAACCAAGACAATTTTTAAAAAACTGGCGTCCAATAAGTCTTCTAAACACAGTTTATAAGCTAGCCTCTAGTTGTATTGCTGAAAGAATAAAGTCTGTCTTGCCAGATATAATAAATACTGACCAGACCGGTTTTATTCCTGGGCGATACATCGGAGAAAACACAAGACTTATATATGATATATTAAATTACACAGAGGAACAAAATATCCCTGGCATTCTCCTCCTCATTGATTTTGAAAAGGCCTTCGATTCAATATCTTGGATTTTTATTGATAAAGTTCTTGAGTTTTTCAATTTTGGAATTTCTATTAAACATTGGATTAAAACTTTCTACACTAATATTAAATCAGCGGTTACACAAAACTGTTTTCTTTCAGATTTCTTTGAAATACAAAGAGGGTGTAGACAAGGGGATGCTTTATCACCTTATATTTTTCTTCTGTGTGCTGAAATTCTAGGAATTCTTGTTCGCAATGATAAGGAAATTTAAGGTATAACTATTGATGATTCTGAGTATCTTATATCTCAATACGCAGATGATACTTCTTTAATTTTAGATGGATCCCCAGAATCTTTAGACGCATCTCTTCGCACACTTCAAAAATATGCTGACATGTCAGGTCTAAATATTAATTTAGAAAAGACTAAGGTAGTTTGGATAGGGAAGAATANGACGTCCGGATAAGCTACTTTACTTAACGTACTTTAACATAAACAACTTAACTAACGTAAGGCTCGAGTTATCTCGCTTTTTTTAATTTGAGAGAATGATATTTTTTTCATGATTGTAACTCGAAAAGAATCAATATTAAATTGGTAAATGATTGGCATTTTACTCACAACACTTTAGTATCTTTCTGATAGCTATGAACATAAAACTAATCAATACAATTGAAGCTATTGGTGAACTTAAAAGTGTCATAATGGGTTTTGATACCAAGGTAAATACATTTTCAAACAAACTGGACACCATAGAAAATCAGTTTTCAAAAGTTATCGGTGAAATTAAGTCTGAGGTTGGTCATGTCAAATCTGAACTCCAAAACACAAAAGATGATGTAAAAAGCCTGCGAAATGAACATGAGGAACTTGAAAGGGGTGTTCAGGCAATAAATACGCAGCTTAATATATTAGAAACACAAAACTAGAGCATATCAAAGATGATATTGACAGGAAGCTTTCTCAATTACGAGAACAGCATATTCTGCTTGAGAAACATGAGCGAAAGTACAATCTCCTTATATATGGCCTGTCGCAAAGTAAGGAAGAAAATATTGTAGACCGTATGTATCAGTTTATGACGACTGATCTGGGTATAGATCATGCAAGAGCTGACGGGATCCCTATTGCCAACGTACATAGGTTTCCACTACGGACACGTACTTCATCAGATCGTCAGAATCAACCAGATCCAGTAATAATCCGATTCATTCATCACTCTGATAAGCAATTATTTATGTCTAAAGGAGGCAAGTTAGTAGGCAAACGAATAACAATGCTCGATGATCTGCCTGTTTGCATGAAAGAATGCCGTAGCGATCTGGCAAAAGAAGCATATAATATAAGGCGCAATGAGAAATTGAAAACACGAATAAGAGCAGTAGGAGTCCGTTTAGTTCTTGAAACGCGTCTTAACTCTAGAGATGTGTGGCAAAAACGCAAGGAAATGAACCCTTTATAAAAAGGGATTTTTTTTAATATTTACAGTTACTGTGTTTGAATAAATTTGCCAACTTTGGATATATACTTGTTTACTTATAAATTATCATTTTAATGATCAATATAAAGTAGTACTTATTATTAACGTAATATGATATTACTATAGTATATAATTTTCTTCTATATTTCTCTTTAATTTAGGAAAATAATATGTAAGTATAATGTCTGTGTGCTTTTAGTTATGCTTTTTGTAATATTTTTTTGTGTTTTTTTTCTTCTTATGCTTGTTCCTTTTTTTATTTTATTTTTCAATCTTTTCATCTTTCTGCTTTGTTTTCATGTGTTTATCTTTTTTTATTTCATTTTCATTATTATTTCATTTCATTTAGACTAACTATTATTTTGAATATGCATTTCCCTCTTCTTTTTTGTAAAGTTAGTTTTTATTATTATTATTTCTTTTCCTTTTGCTGTTTCTTTTTTAACTTAATTCTGCTCTTGACTGACTTCCATATTTAATTTATATAATCAATTTCATTTTTGAATCATGCAATGACTGTTTTCATTATGTTTTCTTGTATTATATCATGTCTTTTTTTGTTACCTTTACTGTCTATTTGTATATTTTTTATGTTTATTAGTTTTGCTTTTGCTTTGCTATAGCCATATTTGCTAGCTTACTAACCACTCATGCAAGGTAAAGATATTGATACATAGACTGTATACATGTAGTAATGTATGTCTCTGTATGACATGCTTTACAATTAACACACACCGGTAACAAAACTACTCTTAGAAAGACAATTTTCCAGTATCCCTTTAATCCTTTTATAGTTTCCTATTGATAAATTTACAGATATTTATATGATAGTTATTTATTAAGGATGACCCATATTTATATGATAGTTATCTATATAAGGATAAACCATATCTATATAATAGTTATCTATTAAGGATGACCCATATTTATATGATAGTTATCTATTAAGGATGACCCATATTTCAATATATCTTCATATTTTATTCAATTTTTTGACTCAATGAATTCATCAGAACCATAAAAAGCAGAAAGTGACCCCCCTCCTCACCAAAAAAAAAAAAATAAAATAAAATAAATGACTTTTGAGAAATTTACTGATCATAAATTTTTGTCAATATTGCATTGGCTCATATAGTAAGCTTTAATGATTAGCTAAAACCTGGGGAAAGTTGATATGTAATGTTATGTTGATCTGATATGATCAGTTTTACATGATGTGTTATGACAAATGTCATTGTTTAATTCTGAAATCTATTACTACAGTGGAAAGCAGGAATATTAACACATGAAAATATGAATAAAAAGTAAAGAAATACAAAGAGCTTAAATATATATTGATTAAATTATACTTATGTCATTGTTAGGTAATAACATATTTATATTTTAAACTAATACTCAAATTCTGTAAACTAAACTGAATTGCCTCCCCTTTTCCATGTTTTGTCAACAATTGAGTGGGTAATACTTCAGGAGTGTGATAATTATATTTGGTTTTTATGGTCAGCAAATACTAACATGCTGAAAAACTTACTTTTTCATTGTATTTTATGTTTTATTATAGAAATAGAATTGGCAGAGTATAAAACTTATGAAAGAACATGGTTTGAGGTAAATTTTGTTGTTCAAGAATTATTTATTTTACAGACAATTTTACGAGACAAATATCAGAGGTCTATACATTTATATGATGTCAAATTCTTCCTAAGTATTTTCAAAATATGTTTAATTGAGTAAAAACATTTTACAAATTGTCTCTTATAACTGTCAAGGTTTAAATTCACCGGAAAAGCGGAGAGATGTGTTTGATTTTCTGAAATCCAAATCTTGCAATATTTATTGTCTACAAGACACCCATTTTATAGAAAAAGATGAGTCAGTTATAAGGCGGGAATGGGGAGGAGAATGCATCTTTAATTCTTATTTATCAAATCAAAGAGGAGTGGCAATTTTACTTAAGAATAATTTTGAATACAAAATAAACAGAACAAGAAAAGATAATAACGGTAATCTTTTATGTTTAGACATGGAAATTGAAGGGAAAAAGACTACTCTTATTAATTTATATGGTCCAAATCAGGATTCTCCAGATTTTTTTTGATAAAATAAACACTATAATTGAGGATTGTGGAAATCAAACTATTCTGATCACTGGAGATTTTAATTTAGTACAGGACCAATTACTTGATACATGTAACTACTGTAATGTTAATAACCCCAGGTCAAAAGGAAAAATAGTAAATTTAAAAGAAATATATGATCTTATTGATCCTTTCAGAGAAATTAACCCAGAACTTAAGCGTTTCACATTGCGAAAGAGTAATCCAATAAAGCAAGCACGACTTGACTTTTATTTGATATCACAGAGTTTCTTCCATTTTATACAAGATGTAAAAATTTTAGCAAGTTAAAGATCTGACCATTCACCAGTGGTGCTACAGTTTAAACTTCAAGATTTCCAGATAGGGAAAGGGTTGTGGAAATTTAATAATTCGCTTTTGTATGATCCAGTATATGTTCAATTAATGAAAAAAACTATAAAACAGATAAAGGAACAATATGCATTGTTAATTTATGACAGAGAAAATTTGAATGATTTAGATTGTAATGATATACAATTTACTATTAATGATCAACTTTTTTTAGAAACTTTATTACTTGATATTAGGGGAAAATCAATTTCATATGCAAGTTATAAAAAGCGGGAAAAAAACAAGCATGAAGAGCGATTAGTTGAAGATATAAGAAGGTTGGAATTAAATATACAAGACAATTTAGAAGAACTTGAAACCAAAAAATCTGAATTAAAAATATTACGTCAGAAAAAAATGAAGGGACAGCTTATTAGGTCAAAAACACAATGGATCCAGGAAGGTGAAAAACCAACTAATTTTTTTATTAACCTCGAAGGTAAGAATTTTGTAAATAAAACAATACCAAAAATTGTTAGTACTACTGGTGACACGATCAGTGATCAAGATGAAATTCTTACAGAAGCCAAAAAATTTTATCAAAATTTATATACAAAAAAAAAAAAGAAAACCTAAATGACATTGATCTAAATAGGGAAATCCCATTTCAGAATATTCCTAAACTGAATGATATTCAAAAAGAATCTTTGGAAGGTGAAATTTCATTTTCAGAATTAACTGCTGCTATTAAACGCATGAAAACTGGCAAGAGTCCAGGATCCGATGGATTCACCAGTGAATTTTTTAAATTTTTCTGGATAGATATTGGTAAATTCATATTAAGATCCATAAATTATGGTTTCCAAACTGGTGAAATGTCAGTCACTCAAAAACAGGGAATTATTACATGTATCCCAAAGGGGGATAAACCAAGACAATTTTTAAAAAACTGGCGTCCAATAAGTCTTCTAAACACAGTTTATAAGCTAGCCTCTAGTTGTATTGCTGAAAGAATAAAGTCTGTCTTGCCAGATATAATAAATACTGACCAGACCGGTTTTATTCCTGGGCGATACATCGGAGAAAACACAAGACTTATATATGATATATTAAATTACACAGAGGAACAAAATATCCATGGCATTCTCCTCCTCATTGATTTTGAAAAGGCCTTCGATTCAATATCTTGGATTTTTATTGATAAAGTTCTTGAGTTTTTCAATTTTGGAATTTCTATTAAACATTGGATTAAAACTTTCTACACTAATATTAAATCAGCGGTTACACAAAACTGTTTTCTTTCAGATTTCTTTGAAATACAAAGAGGGTGTAGACAAGGGGATGCTTTATCACCTTATATTTTTCTTCTGTGTGCTGAAATTCTAGGAATTCTTGTTCGCAATAATAAGGAAATTAAAGGTATAACTATTGATGATTCTGAGTATCTTATATCTCAATACGCAGATGATACTTCTTTAATTTTAGATGGATCCCCAGAATCTTTAGACGCATCTCTTCGCACACTTCAAAAATATGCTGACATGTCAGGTCTAAATATTA